>CM054180.1:125293891-125498891 GCA_028829895.1 Sinotaia quadrata
ATAAGATACGTCCATACATCCACACTGTATGAAATTTGAAAAGCACAGTTTATTAAATTATTTCCATTCAATAATATGTATCAACTCATAAGTCCTAATATGAGGTACTGTTGTGTGATCTAACTGGGGAAGTGTTATGATTCTACGATCAGTATATATTAAGCCATAAATCATCGTCAAAACACTGTTAAAATATTATCTGCTAACAATTTTTGAATTTTGAATAATTAATTTTTGCTTTAAATACCAAACGAAAATGAATGGACATTGTTATTATCGTTTAAAAGTAATTTAATAAAATTAGACACTTCAAAATGTCCTGGCTAAGAAAGTAAACAATATATTTTACAAATCTGATTTTACTGTTGAAGGCAAAATAAAAATCAAAGTTCCACTTAGGGGGCGAAATCGCCACATGACGATTCAAATTGGTTAATGAGCCAAGTCAAGCTGTTTCTTTATTCCGTAAGATATGCAACGCATGAGACACAGTATAGTGCTAGTCTAGAATTTCTCGCGGAAACACTTTTCTTCAATCGCATCAACATCATCACTATCATCATCACCACCACCACCACCACCATCATCGTCGTCCGTCGTCCTCATCATCGTCTTCATCTTCTTCTTCATTTTCTAAGAAATTCATTCTATACTTAATTCATTACATCTCTGATATATTATTTTCCCATACGTAAATAATTAACAATATAACTTTGTCGACAGCGAAATTTTCAACATGGCCACGCCTAATCGCAAATCTCTAGAGTACGAATGTCCTGTATGCAACGACTATTTTAAACAGCCAAAGCTATTGCTGTGTGGACACGATCTTTGTCGGGACTGTCTCTTGTTGTTGTGTAATTCCAGCGTCAAGGCGTCGTGTCCTTTGTGTCGATGTCCAATAGAGACCGTTCAGAAAAACGTTAATGAGCCAACGGATGACATTGTTAATATGTTGCCCGATGATCTGGCCATGGTTGCAGTAGTGGAGTGTGCCAGGATCTTAAGCAATAAACAAGAGTGCAGCATTCACAGCAACACTAGCGCAGTCTCCTTCTGCCTCCAGTGCAACGAAATGTTTTGCTCATGCTGTTCAGATTTTCATAGGAAGCAGAAAGTATCACGTCATCATGTGCTGGAAGATCTGTCCTCGTTAACACCTGTAAAACTCGCCGCAAACCGTGAGGACACGTGTACCATTCATACCGACAGAATGGCTGAATTGTTTTGCTCTTTCCATTATTTACCCATTTGCCACGTCTGCGCCATATCAGACCATCGTGATTGTACTGAAGTGATAAATCTGGAGAGGAAAGGAAAGACGGCCCGAGGCGAACTTGACAAGCTTTGGTGTAAATTATACACTGCAGAGACGACTTTAAACGAAGCCTTAAGTAAGATAAGCTACCACGTGGCAGAAATAGACCAGAGCACAGAGTCTATTGTACAAAAAATGGAGGAAACGTATCAACGTTTTATCAGCCTCGCTGAGTCATGTCTTACACGTCATAAAGAATGTCTTCGTCATTCCAGCTCACGGAAACGACTCAGAATACTTGACACCAAAGAAAAAATTACTAGTCTGCATGACAGAGTTGTCTCTCACAAAATAGCGGTAAAGCGTGTGAATCAAACGGTTTCTGGAGCTGCACTGTTTGAGATGACAGCCACCCTCACGATGCGTATCCATGAACTTGACCTTGACACAAACCTCCCGGCAGCAGTTGAGAAAATAAATGTCATTTCCGAGAAAATAGACCCAAACACTGTGAAAAGGTTTGAGTATGATTTAACTCACCTCGCATTGATACCTGCTCAAGATATTACACAGGTGATATATGTGTGTGGTGTGTGTGGTTGGGTGTGGGTGGGTGGTTGGGTGTGTGGGGTATGTGTGTTATAGATGGATGGATATATGGATGGTTAGATGGACAGATAGACAGCTAGCTGATAGATAGATAGACAGATAGACAGACAAACAGACAGATAGGTAGATAGATAGATAGATAGATAGATAGATAGATAGATAGATAGATAGATAGATAGATAGATAGATAGATAGATAGATAATCGCGCCACTGAGAGCATGTGTTGTATTAAAAGATGTATGGAAGGAAAAACTCACTATCAAAAATGTGATTTTGAAAGGAAGGCCTTAAAGATTAAATTTTCAGATGTGTAGTGAAAATTGCAAGTGATCAAAAGGTTAGTGGACAGCTTATTGTCTCAAATAACTCAGCTTGGAAAATTAAAGGCGGCAATAGAAAGTATGACTGTTGAAAGGCACCGATAAAGAATGTTTAATTGTGTTTTAGTGGACATTTACTGTGCATCATCAATTTGAATCAAAGTCCGCAGTTTATGTTGATCTGAAACTATTTTGTAAAGTATTTAATTCAATCCAATTTATAATGTAGATGTGAACGAGTCTGGTAAACGGCAATATCATTTCCCTCAAATATACTGCTACATACAGCTTATTTGATAAAAGAGAAGTATGTGTTGGGGAGGGAGGGGGCGGTGAGAGAGAGAGAGAGAGAGAGAGAGAGAGAGAGAGAGGCGTTGTGTGAATAAATAACTCATGCATGAATTGGTGGATGGATAAATAGTAAAGTCTGAAAGACGGGAAGATAGATAAGCAAATAGACTGACACTTGATTGACTGTTTGATGGCATTTAGAGAGAGGAGAAAAACAGTTAAAGTAGTTATCACTGCTTGTATGCTATTTATAATTATGCAGTCATGCAATCAGGAAATCGAGGTAAATAAAGGGACATAATTACATATCTCAATTTCACATTCCTTAAACACATACTTCGGTTATGATAGTAACGACTTTACTTTGCCTGTGATTAAACCGTGTTTTCTTTTTTTTTACCCCATTTAATTGAAACAGTCAGTGCCTATACCAGTCTCTAACACGGATTCGGTTTTGCGAGACGTTTTACAGAAGACATTTCCAGAAGCAGAGAAACGGTCATATTTTATTCCACCAATCTTTATTAATAAGCTCTCTGGAGATGACGACAAAACACTTGAACAGAAAATCCTAGCACGGCATTCCTACCATACCTTAACTCAAGAAAAAACACAAAAGTTGAACAAAACGCCGTCGACTTTAACACCTGGACGTGTTCAGAAAAGCAGTATTCCAGAAGAAATGATTCAGCAACACGTACTATTTTGTTTACGTGAGTTGGCGAAAGAACAGAAAGAAGTCATGTGCGTCCTTTCACAACTGAACTTTTCTGACTACCCAGGGGAGCACTGTTACCTGGCGGCCGCCAGACCTTTTGGTGTCCCAATACCGGATGAACTACAGCAGAAGCACAAACACGGAGACTTTGACATTCTGATAATTCACCGTTACTATGGGCTAATCGTTGGTGAAATAAGATTCATTTCTTTACAGCCTCAAAGTGTCTACAAGCCACTTGATGTAGACAAGGATTTCGTTTCAACAATAGAGAGGTCCATAGACCAGCTGAATAAATCAGAAATCACTCTCAGACTTCTCACTGAAGATTTGGTCAAGGAGTTGTCAGTTTACAAGACATTGATACTTCCACACGTGACACGATCGGCCTTTCAACGTGTGCTTTCATCACACGGCAATCTGAAACAGGTGAGAAACGACTGCACGTAATAGCATGGAAATGTACTCATACATAAGCATATTTATATCAAGACGCTATGCAGTGATAGGAAAGACTCATTTCCAATGTACTTTGTAGACAGAACATAATATAACGAACTCGATGTAAACGCAAAAATGTCTCTTAAGAAATATGGCGTTTCTCAAAAGTGATAGACGCAATACGATAATATATGTGTCTGTATATTATTTCCTATTTGGTAACGAATGTAAACAATTTGAAAAATAAATAAATAAAGTTTTCATTAGCCATTTAGCAGAGTTTTAATTATGATTTTACATAAATTTAAAACTTCAAAAATTAAACACTTACAACGATGACAGGTGAGGTCTATCGTTGAAATCAAATTAGTAGGTATCAGGATTATTGAGTACGTTAGTATTAAAGTTTAGAAGTTATAGGTAATCATTTGAAATATACATTTCATAAATAGATAAGATGTAAAATGTTCTTTACTATTCAACTGAGAGAAAAATACCAACAATTACTATGCCATTAAAGAAATTAAATGTAAAAGGAATCTTTTTTTTACCCAGAAGAGTACACTCAGTAGCCATTTCTCTTGAGTAAACCTAGATATGCTGCATTTTTGTATTTGCACTTTGCGTGGACAATAATTTGAACGAAAGTTTGGGTATATCTCAAGAAAGTATTCATGAACATGCTAAAGTTTATGTTTGACGTCAACATGTTTACAGTGTTTATGTTGTACTTGTTTTATACTCAATAAATATTCATGAACATGCTAAAGTTTATGTTTGACGTCAACACGTTTATAGTGTTGTTTTGTACTAGTTTTATACTCAATAAATATTCATGAACATGCTAAAGTTTATGTTTGACGTCAACATGTTTACAGTGTTTATGTTGTACTTGTTTTATACTCAATAAGATATCATTTACACAGGCTCTATGCCAATGTCTTAACGTGACTGATGAGAGTCAGATCTTAGACCTGTGTATGCTGTCTGACAATCTCACCAACCAATTCCTTCCCTGGAATGTCCAACAACTTAAGACTTGGTGGACAAGTCTTGTGTCAATCTCAAAAGACACTCATATGACATCAGATCTGTACCTGAATCTATTGATCAGGTATGTTTATAATTAAAACCTTGAAAAGAAATTATGTTTTGAAACATTTATGCATCCCAATGATAAATGACTTGCTGTATTAAAATAAACAACGAAGCAAATCACCAGATAGTAACATTTATTGTTTATTATTTATTTACTGAACAACGTGTATGTTCTGCACTTTTACGGTAACATTTTGGAAAGCACACAAAATTAAAATATGTCATTGTTTGATGTAAATTGTAATACAAGGAAATATATGTATTATTTATTATAAAGTAGATTTTAAAGTTTACATATATATTTGTGCTTTATTAACTCATGACAGAGATCGTTTCCCCATTGCCATGCCAAAGCCAGAACTGATTATTTACAATTTATACACGATAAAAAGTAACTGATAATAAGAATATGAATGTAAGACATCCACCGACAATTAATAATTCTTTAACTAAGCGTTCTGATGACATACGCAATACATATGCATATATATACACCTTTACACACAAACAATCTCACATACACAAAATATTAAATGTGCGCTATTATATTCAGGTAATCGATTGTTTTAGTTGACATAAGCTACTGCAATTTGGTTCTTCTTATATATGTGTTGTTCGTTTTTTGTTGTTGTAAATTTATTGTTCACATAGGTTTTCTGATGTAGGTTCCTTGGCCAAATAACATCTGAAGACATATATAGTATGAGCACCTCACGGGTGGAGACACGAAAAGAAGGGCAGGGGGTGTCATTTGTCTGGAAGCGAATGGCAAAAATTCATTTGACCTACTCACAAGTTGACTTGCTGACCAGAGACCCACCGAGAGTCCTGTTGACCGGTGCACCAGGTGTCGGAAAATCAGTCATGCTTGCAATTAAAGGGAAACAATGGTTGCGTGCGGGTCAGCGTGTCCACATAGTTAGCATTAGTCAGCATAGCCTCGCGGCGTCTCACGCGCTGAAACACGTAATACAAGAAACTGCTCGCCTCGACAAAACGGCAAACCTAGCAGACGACGCAGTGCTGCTGTACACGTATGACTTTGAAAACAATAAAACGGATGTTGATAAAGCCACCCACACAATGATTGTAGCGGCAGGTGGCAAGGAATTAAACATAATTTGTGATGAGTTTTGGATAATAGACAGGTATGTTCTAATATCATGGACCGGTATGTTCTAGTATCATAGTCAGGTATGTTCTAGTATCATAGTCAGGTATGTTCTAGTATCATAGTCAGGTATGTTCTAGTATCATAAACAGGTATGTTCTAGTATCATAAACAGGTATGTTCTAGTATCATAAACAGGTATGTTCTAGTATCATAGTCAGGTATGTTCTAGTATGATAAACAGGTATGTTCTAGTATCATAGTCAGGTATGTTCTAGTATCATAGTCAGGTATGTTCTAGTATCATAGTCAGGTATGTTCTAGTATCATAGTCAGGTATGTTCTAGTATCATAGTCAGGTATGTTCTAGTATCATAAACAGGTATGTTCTAGTATCATAGTCAGGTATGTTCTAGTATAATAGTCAGGTATGTTCTAGTATCATAGTCAGGTATGTTCTAGTATCATAGTCAGGTATGTTCTAGTATCATAAACATGCATGTTCTAGAATCACAGACAGGTATGTTATATTATCATAGACAGGTATCTAGTATCATTTACAGGTATGTCTGGTTGAGATAAATGAAATTTAAACGACTGGTATAAAAGCAACTATACAAGAAACTGACGACAACATAATTGATTTACTAACACTTAATTAATCAAGCATTGCCTGTCACTTGCTTGACATCATGCTTCACGATACAAGTGGAATTTATTTCAAGATTCCTTCACACTAGGAGGATTTCAATGAGCACAAAATGGTACGTTTACTCCAAGTCCAAACTCTTCTGTTTCTCTGTAATTTAAATATCAGTGTATCATTCTGTAAAAAAATAAGACAATTACTGATATTTTGTCTTTGTTTTTTACTGCAGTCTTACTCCTCGTCTACAGTGGTTTATTAAGGATTTGTTCACGCAAGTTCCAAAAGTTCGCCTGTGGGCGGCCTCAATTTTTCACTATCAGTCATCAGCAGAACTGCAGCAAGAACAGTTGACCATCCCTTTGAGGTTTCCTCAGGTAGTGCTGAGTGAAGTGAACAAGGCAGTTAAATATAGTGACCTTATATACCAATACACAATGACAACTCTGTCACCTTCCTACGATGGACCGAACATTATTCATGTCAACCATCTGGATCTCGGGCACACTGGGAGATGGCCACAGGAGTGCTACAAATGCGGACAATGCATCGCCGACATTCTACTAAATTTGGGTGTTGGTTCAGTCGGTACGTGCTCTATGTACACTAGTATATGTAACATGATTCGAATTACTCCTGAAAGCAAGACAAATGCTGCATGGGATTCTAATTTTGTTAGAATCATTAAGCAATTTCCTGACGTAAACGTTCTAATTGTATTCTCTCAATGTTTTGTTTATGTGCAGCGGGACCTATGCCTTTGGCCTAATATTTAGATAATAAAATAATATTTAAGCAAAATATTCAGACCCTTCAGACTGATTAATCGTTATAACACGCAAAGAGACAAACATGCATGGACGCACACACACACACACACACACACACACACACACACACACACACACACACACATTCTCTTAAAACTGCATGTGGAATATAGATTGCTGATTGCAGCTATACATAATGATGGTGTTTGTAGTGCTATTTTGCCTCTCCCTACTTTTAAATGCAATTATTATATAAATTGTTAATTTTCAGACTAACCCGACCTTGGGCACTTCTTATGATGGTTATTTTTTTTAAATGTCTGGGTGACAAGAGTAAATTTACCTCCCTATTTTTAAATTTAATTGTTATATAAACTGCTAAATTGTCAGAGTAACCCGACCTTGAGCACTCTTTATGGAGTTATTTTGAAAGTGAGTTTGAAGTAAATAGCCTAAGGCATGAATATTCCAGATTCGCTGACCTAATGGAAACTGAGCGAGCTGTTTCCTATTATCCAATGATATTTATGAGAACGAGACTAGCCAATGGGCTGAGTGGAATTCACTTGCTTGTAGAGAATTTTACACCATAATCACTTTTCAATTTGAAGTAGAAGGAGAAATTCTGGCTTGAAAGCAATCATTAGCTTGAGTGGAGAGTTTAATGAACTGATTGAGAGATACTGGACTTAGAAACGTTTCATGCATTATTTTTACTATGATATGTTATACTTGGGTTTATGTAGACATGTATTATGTGTTTTATTAACTTTTATGTTTGAACTAAGCTGCACCGATGTGTTGTATTAATTTGTGATATTGCGTGGTTAGGACTAATGAATATCATTGCAGGAATTGTAAGTTTGAGAATGGGATTTGAGATAGAATGGGGTTATATTGTGCCAAACGAGAATTTTCCTCCTTAACTATATGTTGCAGTAATCAAGTGCCTTCATTTTTTTTTTTGTTAGTTTGAGTTTCACTCTGTGAGTGTGAGTTCAGCCTTGAGCTGTGAGTCTCAAGTGGAGCCTCAATTTCAACTTTTAATTTTTCAGCCACCCTTCATTTGTTTACTGCTGTGACTTGAATGACTGGGAAAGTGTGGGAAACTTGCAGAGTGTGTTGCAGTTGTGTAAGCATAAGGGAGTACGCTATGCACTATAGCTGTATCAGAGTAAAATTTGGTACATTTTGGAGAATTCTGAAGTTTCCAGAATTGCTGAAATCATGTCCTACATGAAGGAGTTATGTGGGAGGAGACATTCAAGAATAGAGCAGTGTATCAGAGTTTCCAATGGTGGGAACAAGTGCTGAATGTGGACATTTTGACATTGTGACATTGTCGCAAAAGAAAAGAAAGACTGTGGGAGCTGACACTGACATTATTGCAAAAGCAAGTAAAAGACTTACAAGAAGTGCATAATCCAGGTCACATACATTTACACATTTAACTCTAATAACTCCACTTTTGTTCTTTGATAGGATTAACCTACTATTATTATTATTATTATTGTGTAGAGAAAAACAGTAAAGCAATAATTATCCAAACATGGTGTTACGTTTCCAGTATTTATTTAAAGACCCTGCTTAGGAAATTATAGAACTTTAATTTACTATTTAAATTAATTCTCTCTCGTTTAACCTAAACAGACTGGTTGCTCAAATCATCATTCGACTAAATTAAAAATGCATCTTTGTAGTCTAGATCACAGATTTACGAAACTGATAATTTGCGTACATTAGCTAGATTGGAAATCGTTAAAAACTCTCTTAGATTCATATGCATTCATTACGTCATTCGTTTAGCTCAGACAGCCCCCATCCAATCCCATTTGGTCTATATGCATACAATTTACTACAAAAGAGGTTCTTAACAAAATGAAATAAGATTTAATAAGTTTAACAATTAACAGCAACGATTAATTACAACACGACGTCTTAATTCTACACAGCGTTGTTCTCTCATTTTACCGTCTTTGTTAAAAGTCTTAACGAGAATTCTCTTGTTTAACGAGAATTGGGTTGCCAAATAGTCACTTGATTCTGGACCCTAGTAGATATACTTAACTACACTCTTGGTCGCATGTGGGGTTCAACTGGTTAGAACTTGTCCACATCCTTTGGCTCATCGTCAGTACCGCATAGCATAACAGTCAATGTCCACTCAATTACTGCATCGCTAATGTACTTGCGACGATCGTTAACCGTAGTTAACACGAGGTACTTCTGCATAGTTCACGTATGGGTCATGAAGACACCCGAGTCGGTGTACGACTCAAGAAGTACGAAGGTAGAGAGGAGTAACATAAGAAGAACCCGGCTGAAACAAAGGATTTGGGCTCTGTAACTATTTGCGTCTATATTCGCAAAACCCAAGCACATGTTTCTTTGTTTAAGGTTCTGAATTTAGAATCTTTGACTATCGTGTCGTTTACAATTCAAATATAGTTATATTTAAATATACATTGTGGTCCACGTGTGTGTTACATATAACGTTACACGAACGTATGAATTCTCAAATATTTACAGCATTAAAAATTGGAATTCATACAAAGGATTAATTCAAAATGAAGCATGAATGCTTTACAATTTTACACGAAAAATTATATGCAAGAACAATTTGAATTACAAAGAAGAATTCGCCACGTGCACAGACATACTGGCGGCACTAGGGAATTTAAGATTTATATAAATTAAAGATAAGAAAAAGTTACAATAATTTATATACAATAACTTTTAGATTTGTCCTTTTACATCGAAACACGTGCTTTGGCTAAATTAGCGCTAAGCTGCACAAAATACATACATCAATTCAATTACAAAATACAATCAATAAATGCAATAGATACTGTAAGAAGTAGACGTGTTATTGTTACCTCTTAAAAGTAGATTTTACTGCTCTAGCGCGGGTTCATCTTCGACTCTCTTACGACTCTGGTATGGCGGCGGGACGGAGCTATGTTAAAGCTGCCTGGTGTGTCTGCCGGTCTGGGAGTGAGTGAGAGTTTTGCGCCTTATGATCGTATTTTATGAAACTGCATTGAACGCATCACGTGACCGTTCACGTGGTATGTTGTTGATCTCGAAGGTGCTGGACACTGGCCTAAAGTTATGCAACAATCTGACCTTGCTAGAAAGCTTCTCTCGATACTGATGTATCACGGGTGAATTTCAACAAAGGTCCGTTCAAAAATTTAATTTTGAAACGAGCAATTGGGTCACGAGGTCATGACACAGAATTTGTCACAGATCGTCACACCCCCTTGCTTTTGAGGCGTTTATCTTACCAAAAGATAAATGCCTCCTACAAATTATGTGTTATAAAATGTAGAAGTCCACAATGAAGAAAAAATTTACAATTAAAAAATTTCAACATAACCAGAAATAATGTAACGCGGCAGGGAAATCAACTCTAGATTAACGGCACTCTCATACAATATTTCTCACTTCAAGAAATCAAAGAAAAATGATTTAAGAAAAAATCAAATAAAATGATTTAAGAAGTTCAGTCTAATTGAATAGACATCTATCCAATGGAATAACATGTTCTGAAATTCTCACTATCTGTCCCAATAATCAATAGTTCACACACAACCTAGTTTGATCTAACCAGATTATTCAGAATAGAAATCCAACATCAACTAATTCCACTGAATACGTATCCAACAATAGTGTGATCAAAAAATTGACTTCCAATGAACAACACTATCAATATGCAGGTTATGAAAAGTTCCAGATATTGATTTCCTGTATCAACCAAATATCAGAGTTTATGAATTACCAACTCAATGAACCATCTATCAGTCTACCTGTCATATTCAGAGTTACAACACTAAAACAATTCAGTCAGTGTCATAGCTTGTCCAAGGTTTTTATGAAATGTCCAACATATTTACAGTAACAACTACCAACTACGGTACAACAAGAAAATAATGAAATTCAAAGAAGGTATCAAATCATTATTTCTACTGCTGCGCTATCTTCGTAGTTCTATCCCAACCCCAATACACGTCATCGTCCATGTGTGTCAACATGTCTACGGCATGACAACTGTATTCTTTCTTTCTTACTCTGTTCGTCAGAATGTCACTGTGAGGTGCAATATATTGCATGTCAAGTTTAGACTTTTCATTTCTCGTCCGGTAAGTACGTCCCTGAAGTGTTTTATCTCTTTCAAAACTCTCCAAAGTACTTGTCAAGTTTAAAATGTTTCTGGTAGTGTCAATTTCTGCATGACTGGCCTCTACCCCATCTAACAGTTTCAAACTTCTCGATACCTTTCGTATCCTGTCAGTGTCATTGTGGCCTTGACTCTGCGAAGTCAGAATTTCAAATCTATCGCTCTTAGCCTTGTCACTGAGCTCACGCAAATGGAAATTTGCTCTCTTGGTGTTTCGTGCATCTGTAGTTACGTCATTTTCTACACATTGAACGTCTCTAGTTCGCATGCACTCAACGTCTTTCGTCGGAATGGCGTCAGATCTACTATGGGTCCATTTCGCATCTAGTCTAACGTCATAGGTTCGCAAATGTGCTCTGTCGTGGCTACCAGTCTCTCTGAAGTACCTGAATTGCAACATTAGCTTCCCCTCTAAATCTGGAGGTTCCGTTCTCCTGATCTTATCATAGACTGAAGTGAAATACCTCATCCCACTAGTTGTTTTCTGTTTTAACCCATTCACAACTAGGTGTTTGACTGTCATTATGTCTGTCAGCTTGTCTCTCTCCCTGACAACATAAGTCTGTGTCTCTTTTGTGACTCTAGAATTGTCTAACTCTCCACTCGAGTATTTTCTAGTCACTGCGTGGTCAGACTCACTCGCTAGCAAGTCAGATTCCCGTGGTTGTATGAACAAGGGTTCTGTCTTAAACTCCCCAAGAGTTACTGATTGTCTCCCCTGGACCATACCGTTTATTGAACCAACATAGCCTGTCTCCACTGACTTAGTTAATTCAATATGTCTTCTCATCAGGTCGTCAGAATCTATGATGGAAATTCTGTCAGTCTCAGTCACCAACTGGCAGTGAATGTTACCTGTCTCTATTACACTGAATAACATCACCATGTCTACTCTATGTGTGCTGTAGGCTACACTCCCACTGTTTCCTCTATCATAAATTTCTGCATCTGATGTCAGTAACAGCCCTGATGTCCCACCTACTCTGGTTATCAGTCCGTCACTCCGGTTTTCATTATCTATCAATCTAGTTCTGTCACTCATTTGTACTGTGTCTTTGATCAACCAAGGACTACACTCCGTACTTATCATTAGTGAATCAAGGAACATATCAGTTAATGAAACCCCCTCCTCCTTACTTCCACTTGTCTCAGTTTTTGGTACGTACTCATGACATTCCTTTATCTCAACAGGTGAGTCAATAAAGGTAGTCCATGTACCGTGGCTTCTGCCCACGTCACTAATTCCGTTAAGTGATTTATCTGCAGACAGTTCTGCCATGTCTCCGACAACTGCGTGCATACACGTCAGTACACATGCATTATCGTTGACCGTCTCTAATATCCCTATATTAGAAATACTAGATTTCGTCCTTGTACAGTTTTCGACCATATCTTCTTCCATGTCACGTTTGGAAAAGAATTCTGTCTCAGCTCTGACAACTGTCATGTCATGTGAAGTAAATGAATTTATCATAGGCACATCGTCTCCGTCTGTAATGCTACCTATACTGTCATCTGGATCAAATACTTCTGTTTCCCTGGCTGTCAATGTGTTAGCACTCGAAACCTCGCATAACGCAATAATCTTGTGTTCCAAAATTACGTCATGACTCACGTCAATCATCGGAGATCGAGATCTACCGACGTCAGTCTCAGTCTTCGTAGCGAGCACATTCTCATGACTCCCTCTTAAACTAACAGTTCGGTCAGTAGACTCAGTCGATGCGTCACTGCCCTTCGACGATACACAACTGATAGAATCCGTTTCTATCTTCTCATGCATATTTGTCCTGTCAGAAAAATCAGTCACTGTGTTGCTAGAAGTTTCATCACACCTTAACGGTACACAACCGATAGAATCTGTCTCTATCTTATCATGCGCATTCAGTCCGTCAACCAAGGTGTCACACGTACACGGCGGTGTATGTGTTCGTCCAAATTCTACACGTGTTATTAAGTCCTTAACAACAGTGTCTTTTCTTGTCTCTGTTTCAAGATCAAGCTTCTGTGCGCTAACTGTTTCTGTAAACTGGTTAGCATGTTGAACTGTAATGGTTTCGTCAAAACATTTGTTTTTGTTTTCAATCAAACTGTCTAATTCGTCTGCTGTGTTCGGTAGCGCGACTAATTTCTGTGTGTCAGTCTCCACGCTCGCGGCGTTTGACCTCGGCAAGTCAAAGTTCACGGCCTGACCTTCCTGTCGTAATTTGTCAACAGTACTTTCCCCAGCAAATTTAGACTCTGTTTTGATTTCTGTCCACAACCATTCTAATTCTAGACTACCTTTCCTTTCCATAAGCACTAGCCTCTCTTTCTTCAACTTTCTAATTTCGAACGTTAGGTCTCGCATTTCAACTTCACTTTCTATTATTAGAACTTCGCTCTCTCTCATTTCCATCCAGTCCCCTTTGAATCGGAAATCTCTATCAAACAACTGCTTTACTCGCGCCTTTGTAAGGTTTACGCGTGAGTTTAATGAAGATCTAGTTTCTTCCCTGTGTTTTATTTCCTTTTCATTGAGTTCTAGCAAGACGAAATTACGTAGCCGTTCACTTTTATAGCCTAGTGATATGCCTATCCCTTGTTCGCGTTTTAGAATCTCCCTGAGCTGTACTCTCCCTACACTGTTCTTCTGTTCATCAATCCTTAGATTTATCAAAGTCGTAAGGTGATCATCTTCTATCTCTGACCTTTCCAACTCGGCCTTAACGCGTTCTAGCTTTTCTCTAGCCTCGGCCTGCCTTGACTCGATCTGTTTCATTTCTAACGCGTGATTGAGTTTTATTCGTTCTAACTCTTTCTCGTGTTCAGACTCGGGTCGTTTCGCTTCGCTTTCGGCCTCGCGTTCGATCCGTTTCTCTCTTTCTCTCTCTGCTTCTTTCAAAGCCTCGAGTCGCCGTGACTCGATCCGTTTCAACTCTCGTTTCGCTTTCTCTTTCTCGAACTCGGCTCGGACATATTTGTTTAGTTCTTCCCCTATATATCCAAGCTTTGAACCTTCCTCTCTCAGGTTTGTGGCAACCTGTCTGTATTCCGAAATGTCCATCTTATTTATTTAGCGCGTCTGGCTACAATAAATATCTCTCGTGATTGTGTATCTAACCGTAGGCGATAAAACTCCGCTTTTATCCCACAATAACTTTTAGGCTAACCTTACAAAATTTATTGAATTTATTCAGAACACCTTCCGAAATAAATTACGCGTTGGTTACACGTTCACCTGCTTGGTTACAAATCTGTTGTCTCCAAGGCTTTCGTAATGTCACGGCTCCAACCATACAACATTACACATTATATTTAGCACCCTAAATATAATAGTCCGAAGTCTGTTACTACCGATAACTCTCCTAGCTGGCGGTATAACACGTCGACCTCTTACAATGAAGTATCCAGTAACACAATACTAAATAAATCATCAATAGCTAACATGACATATTTAACTACGCTTAAATATATCAACATTAACTAACATGCACGCTACTCTGCAAAAGAATACATGCACATGTCACAACAAAAGCAAGATAAATATTTCAACAATCCTGAATCAATAGAATATTGGCAATTCTCCGATGTTCGTTACCTAAAGATATGATACGCCCTATGTATAAAAATGTTACAATTTAATACATATCAATCCCATGACGAGGCACCACTTGTTACGTTTCCAGTATTTATTTAAAGACCCTGCTTAGGAAATTATAGAACTTTAATTTACTATTTAAATTAATTCTCTCTCGTTTAACCTAAACAGACTGGTTGCTCAAATCATCATTCGACTAAATTAAAAATGCATCTTTGTAGTCTAGATCACAGATTTACGAAACTGATAATTTGCGTACATTAGCTAGATTGGAAATCGTTAAAAACTCTCTTAGATTCATATGCATTCATTACGTCATTCGTTTAGCTCAGACAGCCCCCATCCAATCCCATTTGGTCTATATGCATACAATTTACTACAAAAGAGGTTCTTAACAAAATGAAATAAGATTTAATAAGTTTAACAATTAACAGCAACGATTAATTACAACACGACGTCTTAATTCTACACAGCGTTGTTCTCTCATTTTACCGTCTTTGTTAAAAGTCTTAACGAGAATTCTCTTGTTTAACGAGAATTGGGTTGCCAAATAGTCACTTGATTCTGGACCCTAGTAGATATACTTAACTACACTCTTGGTCGCATGTGGGGTTCAACTGGTTAGAACTTGTCCACATCCTTTGGCTCATCGTCAGTACCGCATAGCATAACAGTCAATGTCCACTCAATTACTGCATCGCTAATGTACTTGCGACGATCGTTAACCGTAGTTAACACGAGGTACTTCTGCATAGTTCACGTATGGGTCATGAAGACACCCGAGTCGGTGTACGACTCAAGAAGTACGAAGGTAGAGAGGAGTAACATAAGAAGAACCCGGCTGAAACAAAGGATTTGGGCTCTGTAACTATTTGCGTCTATATTCGCAAAACCCAAGCACATGTTTCTTTGTTTAAGGTTCTGAATTTAGAATCTTTGACTATCGTGTCGTTTACAATTCAAATATAGTTATATTTAAATATACATTGTGGTCCACGTGTGTGTTACATATAACGTTACACGAACGTATGAATTCTCAAATATTTACAGCATTAAAAATTGGAATTCATACAAAGGATTAATTCAAAATGAAGCATGAATGCTTTACAATTTTACACGAAAAATTATATGCAAGAACAATTTGAATTACAAAGAAGAATTCGCCACGTGCACAGACATACTGGCGGCACTAGGGAATTTAAGATTTATATAAATTAAAGATAAGAAAAAGTTACAATAATTTATATACAATAACTTTTAGATTTGTCCTTTTACATCGAAACACGTGCTTTGGCTAAATTAGCGCTAAGCTGCACAAAATACATACATCAATTCAATTACAAAATACAATCAATAAATGCAATAGATACTGTAAGAAGTAGACGTGTTATTGTTACCTCTTAAAAGTAGATTTTACTGCTCTAGCGCGGGTTCATCTTCGACTCTCTTACGACTCTGGTATGGCGGCGGGACGGAGCTATGTTAAAGCTGCCTGGTGTGTCTGCCGGTCTGGGAGTGAGTGAGAGTTTTGCGCCTTATGATCGTATTTTATGAAACTGCATTGAACGCATCACGTGACCGTTCACGTGGTATGTTGTTGATCTCGAAGGTGCTGGACACTGGCCTAAAGTTATGCAACAATCTGACCTTGCTAGAAAGCTTCTCTCGATACTGATGTATCACGGGTGAATTTCAACAAAGGTCCGTTCAAAAATTTAATTTTGAAACGAGCAATTGGGTCACGAGGTCATGACACAGAATTTGTCACAGATCGTCACACATGGGTTCTTGGAATATTGACATCAATTTGTCTATTTCATTATAATTGTCATATGTATTTTTAATAAATTTTATTGACCTTTTTATGCTTATTGATAACTATCAATTATCATTATAATGATAACCTCATGTTGGAGAAGAAAGTGAGTGGATAGGGACTTGCTAAACATAGATTGAAGTCAGATTTGTCTTCTCCTTTCACAAGAAGTTTTTCACCTTCGGAAACCTTATGTGACTGTAAATGTTGGTTGATGTTGTGGAATTAAGAAAACATTTACAACACCAAAAATACCCACCAAGTGAGAGATGAGTGGTGTCTTCTGGAGAATTATTAATAATATAAATTAAGTTTCTCAACACTTGTAATCAGTTATGGGTGATTAATTAACAATAATAATTGTAACCAATAACTAGTGTGGCCTAGGCATCACAGTACCTTATGAACATTTGAGTGAATCTATGTTCACCCAGACTTCTGCGTTCTTGTTTGCGCATTAATATAAATGTATAAATAGATCTATTACGTTCTTGTTTGCACATAATATAAATGTATTAATAGAACTATTACGTTCTTGTTTGCGCATTTATATAACTGTATTAATAGATCTATTATGTTCTTGTTTGCACATTAATATAACTGTATTAATAGATTTATTATGTTCTTGTTTGCACATTAATATAAATGTATTAACAGACCTATTACGTTCATATTTGCGCATTAATATAACTGTATTAATAGATCTATTATGTTCTTGTTTGCACATTAATATAAATGTATTAATAGATCTATTACGTTCATGTTTGCACATTAATATAAATGTATTAATAGATCTATTACGTTCTTGTTTGCACACTAATATAAATGTATTAATAGATCTATTACGTTCTTGTTTGCACATTAATATAAGTGTATTAATAGATCAATTACGTTCTTGTTTGCACATTAATATAAATGTATTAATAGATCTATTACGTTCTTGTTTGCACATTAATATAATTGTATTAATAGATCTATTACGTTCTTGATTGCACATTAATATAAATGTATTAATAGATCTATTACGTTCTTGTTTGCACATTAATATAAATGTATTAATAGATCTATTACGTTCTTGTTTGCACATTAATATAATTGTATTAATAGATCTATTACGTTCTTGATTGCACATTAATATAAATGTATTAATAGATCTATTACGTTCTTGTTTGCACATTAATCTAAATGTATTAATAGATCTATTACGTTCTTGTTTGCACATTAATATAAATGTATTAATAGATCTATTACGTTCTTGTTTGCACATTAATATAAATGTATCAATAGATCTATTACGTTCTTGTTTGCACATTAATATAAATGTATTAATAGATCTATTACGTTCTAATGTGTGCATTAGATTGCCTACTTAGGAAATCTCTATGGTGTCGTGTGTATATTAAATACGTGTGATTGTTACTAGATCTATATATCCTCACAATTATAATAACATAGAATGGAACAATTTGAGGAGATTTACCATCTGGTAAGGCCGAACATCTGGGAACAACACTGAGAATGTCGAGTTGTTTCAAACATAAACGTTATATATATTTAGAAAGGCATGTCTTATATTTAATTTATATCTAAGCCATACTTCAAAGATGTCACATCCACAGTCAGAGGGTTGGCGACATATACTTCAGGGTGGAAGAATAGAAGCTATATCGGGGTTGTGTTACCACTTATGCGAGTGACTTAATTCGCTTGTTAATAAGTTACATTCAGTCTCATTGACTTTTGTATTTTTTAAAATCTGTTTAATTTGAAGCTGATTATTGTCAGCTTTACACTTGGTTTACACTTGGTTTACACTTGGCAAAAAGTCGACATGTAAGCTCAAGAGCTATTTGGACAAATCAAAAATTATATAACCGTTTTCTTAAAAGTGCGATCACATTATGACTGATTACGAAAGGGACAATTTGGAAATAAGTAAACGGCAACAACATTTCCTTTGTAAATTTTAAGAGCAGTGCAAATAATTAAAATATAGTTACACAGTTTTAATATATCAGTGACTTTTACAGAGATTGAATAATGGTGTTTAGCCATGTAAGTAAATATACTAATAAAATCATATATAATGCCACTAATGTTGATTTTACAGATCATGACTTTTGTCGGCCCATCAGTACCACCAACGTATGGCCAGCAAACGTCGACATTAAGACCAACAACACAGACGTCATCAATTCCAGTCCTACACTTCTCCAGTACCGTGACGTATTTGTATTAACCAGGAATGCTGATTTAAGTGATGATATGAAAGATGTCGCTGGTCGCGTGACGTCACGTGCTGACGCCGTTGTGCGTGGCCTTCGTGATTCTGGCCTACCTGTGCGTGTCATAAGAAAGGGTCACGAGTCTAGCGATGTGTGTGACACGGCGGTGGCACAGAGTGACATGGTGACTGTGGCATGCTATCGATACGTATACGGGTTGGAGCGGAAGGTCGTGGTGTTCTTGCCACATAGACAACAGGGTGGCGATGATGAAATGACTGATGCACAGCTTGAGACCCATAGCCGTTTGCGTGCCATGTCTCTGTGCACCTCACAGCTAGTGGTGGTTGACGTGCCTCTGACTAACAAACACTAGCACCATGCTGCAAACGCAAAAGTGTCTTCTAGTTGAAGTGAAGGCAACGTGTCCCTTAAACCATTATTCACCACTGTAAGTTTTATTGCTTCAATTTCCGAAAGACAGGTGTGCAGTATACGTTATGTATACCCAAGTCTACAGAGCCTTTCACTTTCGTACCTTGCAAGAATGTTCCAATCTTAAATAAGTTGGCACAATTGTCGTTTTGAGTAATATAACTGCAAATGTGAAAAACTATAAATTAAACAAGTCATTTAACCATAATACATTTTAGACCCACTCTGAAAATTTATTCAGTAGTGTTAAGTTGATTAATGGGCCATTTTGGTTCCTTATAGTGGTGGGTGTCAGGTTCTGGCTGGAACAGAATACACCAAACGACTCAACGAAGTGGCAAAACACATACATAGAAATTTGTGAGAGAACTATGGCATAAAATCCCAGAAAGAGCATGGATGCACCAACCAGGAGTTTAACCATGCCTACATTTTCCCCACGTAATGCCCAGGCACCATCTGTTCTTATACTTGTCAATCTATCCCATGATAATGCACTTTTTTTCAATTACATTGAGCACACATTCATGCAAATCCTGACCAGTATTTATATTTTTCATCGATTCTAGTGACAGCAATTCTTCGGTGATATGGAAATCATTTGTAATTAATTATGTGTTATTAATTAATAAATAATAATCCTAACGAGTGCCCAGAGGTGTCACACAGTACGTGGGGAAATGTCATTGTTGCACTGCATATCATTTTGAAATAACTTTTTCTTTACCATGTTTGAAGCTGTAGCCTCTGTAGGACTGCCTACCATAAGCCGTTCTCTATAGGTATGGTTGTTTGTTTTATTTCGTTATCTTTCTATTTCACTTTTGTTTTATGTTTTTAAATGCTATTTTAAAATTTAATGCCTTATGTTTGTGGTAATCCATGCTATTTTATGTGTGAGATGTTCTTCAATGAGTATAAAATTGCTCAGACAGGGGACTGATTGTTTTGTTTTGCTTTACGTGTTATATACTAATAATGTAATAATATCAGATCTGCAACTCTGTATGTCATTCCTCTTTGTTTACTGCTACATTTCTACGTCATCATCAGTTTATGCTCACAGACCGAAAACGCAATATTAATGTGACGTCATTTACTTCACTTTTCCATCATGTTTAATCAATATATATCTTGGGTCAAACCCCCAAAATTAACTACAGAGATAATTTAGCTACACGTTTTCCCAAGGAACTTTTAATGTTACCAAAAATCACTTACTCAAACTTGAGTGAAGTTAAACGGAAACATCAGACATTACGTAACAAACAGCCAAACCAAAGTATGAAGTTGAACACCTTTTGATTATGAAAGGTAACGTCTATTTATTAAAACGCTGTCAGTAAGGATGCAGATTTGTACATTTGCAAGTAGCAACAAAAGTTATTCTTAAAAGACAAACACACAAAACAACAAATGATAAAGTGATAATAGTTTGAACTATGCAACATATTAGTACTTCTTTCTTGCTTACGTTTCGTTACTTTAACATTAATGTAGATCACTGACTTGTCTACTACAACCTGACGCCAAATCTAAGTGATTTGATCACTGACTTGTCGACTACAACCTGACGCCAAATCTAAGTGATTTGATCACTGGCCTGTCGACTACAACCTGATGCTAAATTTAAGTAGGAAAGTCTCACGAGCCATCTCTGTATGTAAAGATCGGTCCATACGGGTTCTTATCGTGTCTTGTTCTTACGTTTTCTATTCTATCCCTTTTCGCTCTGATACCTGATTACATCAGCATTTTCATATTCAAACTATTGTTTATTGTAAATTGCACAGAAGGCCTTTGTGTTATAGTTATTAATGACACTTTCTTCTAATCCGGACACCTCCTGATATGCACAACCCTCTCTCCTATACTAGAACCCTAAACATGAACATGTATCAGCACACAGCTCTGACGTAAATGTAAGCAAGGTGACTAACACTTTTGGCTGACTGAACATGTTCAGTGTTCAATTATCTGACTCCAGACTTCCTTCCTTTAAATAGGGCGTCGCTTCCTATGCTGCAGTCCTGATTGATTGAGGGTAGGTGATACGGCTCAGATTGACTGGGATAGGTATACGACTCAGATTGACTGGGGGTAGGTATACGGCTCAGATTCCAAATAATAACCAAAGTGCAGAATAGTTGTGTGCCGGATTACCTTGTGCCGTCCAGTCTGATTATTATTGCTTCTTTATACTACACGTCCTCCACCATGGAACTATTTTGCCTTCTTAACATCAAGTGAAAAAAAATTCCATATGTAATAAAACGCTATATAAATATGCATTTCTCAGACACTCTAAAAACACCTCATATATGAATATCTCAACATAATTAGAGTATATAAAGCAAAATGAAATACAAACTAACACAGTAACATAATTGATTCTACTTCAAATATTATTTTAAAATAAAATTTTATAATGAATTACGTTAATGCACAGAAGTAGTAAGCATTATTTTGATACAAAATCAAAATCAAAATCAATACTACTTTAAAATAATATACTCGGCACCGTTTGCTGAAAGAAGATTACTATAATCAATGTTACTTTAAAAAAAAATTATAACATTAAAATTACTTTTGATCAAAGTGTTATAATAAGCAATGTTTTCAAAGAAAGTGCTACTCAGTATCTGAGCATGGTAAAGATAACTTGTTTTCTTTTTTAAACTCTTATCAAAGTATTAATTATCTCCCATTGTAGCAGAGCTCTTGAGTCAGTGTATGTAATGAACGTAAGTAAATGTCAGCATTATATGCTCATTCCATTATACATAGCTCACTCACGTCTTATATTTAAGTTGTGTTAAACACTGCTTACCTACGAAATATTATACGTGTTAGTATATTAACACGGCGCTCACAGAAAACCTCAAGTGGCAAATTACAACGCAATACATAAAGACTAAAGTTAAACAAGCGATTACTCTGTCACCGAAGTTTATACTTATAGATCTGGCACTGTATTCGGAAACACCAGAGTGAAAAGTCACCATGCGGTAACTGAGTTATAATCTGATGCCGGAAACAATGCAAGCAACACATTAGTCGTAACTTTATTTGCGGGCATGCTTTGAGCAGTTACAGAGAAATAAATTCACAATTTCCAGTGCCATGACCCAGTTTCTTGTTTAATATCCCAAACTGTGTGAATATCTTATTTCTCTTTAGCATCCACAAATCGTGCATTATTTGTGTACATATAAGACGAATGTTGAGATCCCTTGCTGTGTGTCGGTACCATTGAATATATTTGTTATTATTATTTGAGCAAGGTATTCAAAAATAGGCATCAGCAATACGAGACAATGTGTCACTGTATATGCAATTTACATTTTGTGATTCATTGTCATGTATAAGATTATATTTATTTGCTAAAAATATAAACGTTAATGTACCATTGCGAACTGAAACAGTCTGCGTCTTCAAAGAGGAAAATGAGTAACGTTCTGCTCATTCATCTGCTTGGCAAAAGGTTTAAACCCCATTTGAAAGGATTTCACTTCCACGTATAATTCATGAGCAAATACAACCGTAAAGTTTAGAGTTTAGATCATTCAATCTTTGCATTATGTCCACAGCAAATGGGAAAATCACAAATCCATTCATCACTCTGCATTTGTTTTGAAAAGTCACAAGAGATATCTTTCAGAGAAAAAAAACAAAACATGAGAATCTCTGCTTTGAGGTCCCACATCCTCTTTAATACTTTCCCATGCTTAACCAGCGGGCATTTGTGTTGTTGAAAGAAATTTTACACTTGAAAAATTTAAATAGTGTGAACATAGGATTTGTTCCTAGGCCGCATGAAAACCTTTACCGGGAGCATGAGAACCCTTAGCCGGCTTAGCGAGGCCGAATGAGAACCCTTTGGAGGCTATAGTTTGCTCTGTGCTTGACTGATGTTTCTCATTCCTTGACTTGCTGACAATATTAAGTTACAAAACTTAAATTTCTTTTCTAAATTTTAGGATTTACTTTTATTCTTAATGAATAACTTGAGAGATCGAACTTATGTACCTTTTATAATTATTTCATTTTCAGAATAAGATCTGCACTAAAATTGTACATTATCGCAAATATAATTCAGATCAAGGAAAAGTGTGAGTGGATGTGGTGTATATCTACAGATCTTGGCGCTAAGGAACTTAACATTCCTTTCTGACAACTAGCTGACACAATTATCTGGAAGAATTTCAATCTGAAAAAGATGCATCAACTACAATCAGTAGTGAGGTACATCTGGACATGGCATGGATCCTACCGTATGCTTCGATCTCTTCATCTTTGTGCTGATCGTCATCTTTATCTCTGGGGTGAGGAAGATAAACTACCACTTTTCGCTCCAATCCTATGACAGTCATATAGCAAGCCACAGTCACCTCGTTATTCCTCGCTAATGACCATTTCTCTATTTCTGTTGCCTTACTATCCGGCATTAAGACGCGGACTTCATTAATTCCTGCCTGATGGAGACCGGTTACAAAACCACAAGATTGCAGATCTGTTTTTCCAGTCAGCACAAAGACGTCACCATACGTCAGAGCGGGAATTTTGATGATGTCACTGTCTGCTTCGCCAGCGCTTATGTTCAAATTACCTGGTAAAAAAATATTAAATTCATTTAAGATTAAATTTATTAAATTAAATACATAATGCTAATGCTATACATTTAAAACTATCTAGATGTTTTAATATATTATGTTTGAAGGGAATAATTCATTCAAATTAGCCATATTTCCATTTTTAAATTCAATACGAAATGTTATAGTTTAAAAATATTTAGATGTTTAATATATTATATTTGAATGTGTGACACAGGTGCGCCACTTAGTTAGTGAAGATAATAATTATATATAATTGATCTTTCATAACTAATTTCAAGTGATTGCAGGTTAGTTCTATCAGAGAATAGAAATGGAGTTATTAGAATTAGGTTATTATAAACTCTACATAACCTAGATTAACCACAGCTTCACCGTCTTTCACTGGCCCTTGCAACAGTGTTGCAAAATGTCAAAATTTCTGCATGACAGCATGTTTCCCTCTTCAAGCATTCAAGCAGAAAGAAAACAATGACGCACTGCAAGATTCTTAAATGAACTTCAGCTCTCTCTTCCACGTGTCTGTTCCTTCAAGCAGAACACGATGATTAAAATGATTCTTGTACTGATGCACTTAGCATTCTTGCTTTGGTACATCAAGAGTGTATAGTATATTCCCTTAATGCTTATACAAACTGCAACGGACGTTTCTTTAGTGAAACCCATTATAAAGGGAACTTGGTCACTGATACATATAATCAGGGAGCAAGCCTAAGTTCCTCGTTTAGCATATTGTAACTCCATTCTATCTCACATCTTTTCTTCAAACCTACAATTCCTGCAACAGTATTTATTAACCCCATGCACACATGATAAAATAAATACAGTATATCAAACAGTCACATATTAGCACACTGCATGTGTGCAGCTTAGTTCAAACATTTGTATTAATAATAGTAATTCACATAGTACATTTCTACATAAATACAAGTATAACAATGCAATAGTAGAATGCATCAACAGACAAGTCCATCTACAAGGTAGTTACTAACTTAGAGTCATAGTGACCAACAGCAAAATTATTAATAAACCTCCAACAGACACCTCTTCTCTCTCTCACTTGGTGGATATATGGGCAGTGTAGATGTTTTCTCTCTTTCACTAAAATAAAGATAAATATTTACTGTCACACAATGTTCCATATGTGGAAAACCTCTTACTAAATAAGAAGGAAATCTGAATTTAATCTATATTTAGCAAGCCCCCATCCATCACTTTCATCTACCACAAACGATTATTAATATGTTTATAAAGGACAAAAGATTTAACAATAAATATATTAAATCAACAATCATATATACAAATGACAGAAACAATTAAGTAGATTTCTTGACATTGATATTTTTACAAACCACATTCATTGTAGTTACTTTATAATTACAGTCTTATTCATACTATACAATTCAACAATATAGTCAATTGATAGTCTTATTACAGAATGGAAATGGATTTATTAGAGATAAGCAATAATAGTCTTTATGTTATCTGATTCATTGTGGTCTTTACCGTCCTTAAAGTGCTTTTGCAACAAAGACAGAAGTTATTGTCAGCAGTTATAACATCAGCTCTATGTGCTGCCTCAGATGCACATTTTAAAACAATATTCTGTTACATAGAGTTAACCTGGGCACTTCTTATTGCCTTGATACATCCCATCAAATAGAACTTTAAACATAGCAATGTCCAATATCTCTATATTAGAATTTGTTCTGGTAGTCAGCATATATTGCCACCACAGAGTGTATCCTCTTACACTTACATACCCATGACAGACAATTCCCATGTCTCCCTGCTCACAGTGACCCGCAGCTAGTGAACCAGTAGACTCAAACAACACGCGAAAATGGCAACTGGAATGGGTACATGCTCATTGCAAAATGTAATTAAGATGCAAACGTTGAGCTTCAGGTTAACTGCTTTACATTTCCATTCTTTCTTACAGTTTAGCCTCAACTTACATTTTCCTCCAACAGTATTTATTCGCCTGATACACGCACACAGCATAATAAAGACAGCATATCAAAACAATGTCAAGTGTCAGCAATCTAAATGCGAGCAGATTAGTACAAACATTTGTAGAAATAAAATTCAACTCATACAGTAAATATCTACATAAAATATAATTATAACACATCAGTATCAAAAGTATATGAAATAAGTCCATTCTCATTCAACCAGTCAACTGACTCTCCATCAAGCTAACAGCCGCCTTTCAAAACTGGACTTTTTGCCACTTCAAATTCAAACTGATTAGGCAGTAGATTTCTCTACCTGCAAGTAAACTTTTGAATCTCAACCCATTGGCTGGTCTCGTTCTCGTAAATCATAACTATTGGATAATAAAAGCTACTTACTGGTTTGCATTACACCATCAATTTCTAGCACATTCTTGCCTCAAGCATTTACTTCAACTCAGACATTTTCAAAAATACCATCATAAGGACCACGCAAGAACGGGTCACTCTGAAAATTTCCATAATTTCCGTCATAACTTATATTACAAATTAAATTTTAGAATAGGGAGAGGCGAATTTCCTTCTCCACAGTTGCGGTCTACTGCAATAGTATTTTATCTATTATCTGATATGTGCAATAATAAATAAGTGACAGTCTATTAGTACGCCATTGTTATATATTTTGTCCATTTCTTACTCTCATTATGGACGGTTTTATCAATAGCAAAAAAGGTTTATTCTTATCATGCAACACGACTAATTTTAATTTTGTTCAAGGAACATGAATTAGTTTGTTTCAAGATTACTCATATGCTTGATTACTAGGAATAGTGTTTTAGTGTCTGTAGTTAATTGATTTTATGTCAACACCACCATCGTCATCATCATCAACAAAATCGGCGGCAGCATCAATAGCGCCTGTCGTCGTCATCTTCATCAGCACTATAAGCACGACTGCCACAATCATCATAATCATCGTCATCAGCATAGCTATCATCATCATCATTACCGTCATAATTTTGTCAATAGTATCGCTAATATAATATTCAGAGATCCAACTAAAAATATTATGTAATTATTATGGTGTCAATAATGCAAAAATGGAAGCAGGTCACACAAACCTTTATTTTTGCCTACACCAAGGTCATTAAAAACTTTAGCCACTGCTTTACCACATTCTGGACAGTTTGTTGGCCAGCGTTCTACGTGACCAGAATGCTGGATATGAATGACCTCAGATCCATCACATGGTTCTGGAATGCATTGTGTTCTATACTCATGTACCTTTGCGTCTGTGTACCAGGAGAATGACTTTTCTACTTCTCGGAGAATCTTTGGTGGGGATCTTAATGGAATAGTCATTGGAAATACACGAAGGCCTGGTGGTACTATGTCATGCCGCAAACTTGCTACCCACAAGTTGATATTGGCATGCTTGAAACACTCGCTGGTGCATAGAAAGTATCTTTCAATCTGACACCTGCAAAATAAATTAACGAAGCTAAAATTACCTTTTTACATTGTTGCTTGACATAAATATCTACCTACCTCCCTATCAATCTATCTATCTATCCATCCAGCCATCATTCTATTCATCTATCCATCTATCCATCCTTCTATCCATCCATCCATCTTTGTATCTATCTATCTATCTATCTATCTATCTATCTATCTACATATCTATCAGTCTATCTATGCCAATAAAAATGAACAAAAATAAACTCAAGCTATTTTTAAATTTGCACTGCTTCAGCCATAAAACATAATTCATTATCAAGAACGTCATTTGAATGGTGTGAACACAAAGAATGACGTCTGTGGTAAGCGTTTCATCAGAAATCTAGTATAAACCTAAAATAAGTAAAGCGACAATGACAATAAGCTCACGTGCTTTTAGTTAACAAATTCTTGTAATCTTATTCTATTTAATTCATCCATTAAAAATGTCTTAAACTAGCAGTTAATTCCCAAATCATATTTAAAGGCTTTTATTTAAAAACCTGGCATTTCACTACTTAATTGGAGAATAAGAATAAACATAATTATTCATTTTTCATGGTAATTTTTTTAAACTACTGATTGAAGTCATGGTAGAGTGTGCTATGTTATTTAAGACGTTTTCATTGCTTTATTTACTGAATGTTATTTGCAGGAAAATATCAGAAATATATTCATATATACAAATAGTCAAGTAGTGCATAATGTTTTTTTTTATTTAGAAGTCCTACTATTAAAAGACCGCTAATCAGCTGTTAATTAAGAAAACTCAGCAAGAAATCAAAGTAAATTTTAAAATAATGCTGCTTCATTTCACTCCAGTTTCCTTTGTTTCATGACGTAATTTATTACATTAAATGGTGTCCGACAACTTACTCATTAACAGTCCAGGCTTCGTCAACGATGGCAAACACATTTCTTTTCGACTTAGCAATTTCTTCGATAATTGCAATTAGTTTATTGGCCTCGTCATCACTCAGATCGAGTTTGACTTTTTTTAAATGAATGTCACCGTGTTGTTTACGTGTATTTTCAAAGGCTTTCTCCACCATGACTTTCAGCGCCATTGATGCTGCAACACTGACGGATACCGTGCTTACGATGAAAACATCATCTCCTTCTTCCAGACGCTTTAAAGCCATCAGAGCCAGCAACACAGATTTTCCGGTACCCGGAGGACCACAGAGAAACACATTTCGAGGCATTTCACACAATAACTGTATTTGTTCTGGGGTGAGTATCAACTGAGCCATTCTCTCTCCTACAACGGACACACCTTCTCCTTCGGTCCGTACTTCCAAACGAGGAGAATTAACGCAATGAAGTCTGATGGAAGTGGCAGGTCCGCAAAACCTAAATAATTGACACATATAAAACGATAAATTATAATGGATTCATACAAGCAAATGGCATCACTCCTAATTGATATTTCGTATTCATGTAGCCACATGAATTAGCTTTAAACATTGAAAGTGGTAATACATATATACATACTCATATTCTATACACATACATATACCTGTGTATAAACATATTCAAATTGTAAGCTGACTGTTGTAAAGTTTATCTTAGAAAGTATGCAAATACTCAGTTCATGCAAATACTTATGTTACCCATAATAGTAAAGTATCGAATATTAGGAATTTCTCGTCATACAGAATTCCGGATATTGTTATAGCAAGTCTTTGCAAATCTACTGTCATACAGAATTACGGATATTTTTATAGCAAGTCTATGCAAACCTACTGATCAGTTACGTACGAATCAAAGCACGGTTATAAGTAGCAAGCAAGTTGCAGTTTGCAATCCAACAATTTCAATCCGAAATTACAATTTCTTCAATCATGGCATTTGCCTTACAATGCATTTCTATTTGTCAGATAATTTACGATCAGCAGAATGCACATTCATATTAATTTAATACTGTTCTGAGAGATGCAGTAACATAACTACGCAGAGGTGCTGAAATTTCAGATATTGAAATTATAGTATTTTGTATTCTGAATAGGCCATTTAAATCAAAGGATTTACCAGAAATTGTTGAAAAAGGAAGGTGGTAAGGACTTTGCAATAATTAAAGATTATCACAATTGCTCCTACCTTATAATGGGTATAAGAAAAGTTTCTGAAAAAAAGCCTCACGAGTACAAACAGTTATTTGGCATTCTTTTATTGAGTTGTTAACATTTGTTTCCAGTATATGCTTCATGTCATTTGAGTAGGGATCTTGGAATAATTTTAGTACGGTGCTTAACCTCATTTTAGACTACGTTCAATACCCTGTTTGACATGCGTTTAACAGCATGTAGTCAAATATTTAACATTATTATAGTACTTTGGTTGACATAATTTTAGTAGGTGTGACTAGCCGAAGGTATTCAATTATAATTTATATGTTAAGATTTTTGTGTTAATTGATTAGTATATGACTGAGAACCTATTTAAAAATACTTTAAGCGTCATTATAAATACATATGTGTGTATGTGAATATATTAGAGAGAGAGAGAGAGAGAGAGAGAGAGAGAGAGAGAGAGAGAGAGAGAGAGAGAGAGAGAGAAACAGAGAAAGAGAGACATAAAGAAAGAGATCGAGATAGAGGCAGAGGTACGGACAGATGGACAGATGGCCAAATATCTAGATATTAAACACGTGCCTGGCTACAATGTCTAGATATAAATCGTCTGTCATGGCCGTGTCTTTCTTGTGCGAAACACATTTCTCCCACCATGTTTTGATCTGATGGGTTTCCCATGATCCATTGCAGTCTGACAAATTATCGGCTAACAGGCAAAGGTCCATCGCATGAATATCGTCCTTAGCATTCAGGCAACTTACTAGATTCTGAAAAATAAAGATTGGAGTATGATTGTTTAGATGTCATAAACCACACACGCACGCTCTCGTATATGTATATATGTGTATGTGCGTGTGAGTGTGTGAGTAAAAGTACGAGTGGTAGCCCTTACCGAGAATAATATATTTTGTAACTAATGGAACGAGACGCTGATAACCAAATGGCTTGTGCCTCCAGGTCTCTTTATTAAAACAATTCTCGCTGATTTCATTCTGCAAAATTGAATACCCAGACTTCGAACGACCGCACTTGAACTTTTATTATTGTGCCAAGCCAGTGAAGGCCAAGTTAAACGATTACTGAAAATTTTAGCAAATTGATCACGTGACTGGCTCTCTATATCGGTATGCGCATGATACGGCAGTGCCCAAATGTGTCAGCTATCTTAGAGGTGATTCTGCCGCAAAAAGAGTTCCCAGACGAAAGCTTGAACAACCTCTTTTCCAGAGAAGGATCCGTCTGGTTTAACCTATTTATATAATATGATAATAATAATGAGAACATTGAAAATGAGTGAAGTTGCCTGTTTTGAAATGTATGTATTATGTATGTCAATGATATGGTATTGTACATTTGCTGTATTACTGACGTGTTTTCTTCTTCTCAAATTATTTTATCAATGATGTTATGTGTGTTATGCACTTACCTTCAGTCCATGGGAATCTTAGGCAAAGGAATTTTCCCCCACAGACTTGGCAGTCTATAATGCTATTTATTAGAATGATGCTTCGTATACTGTGGATGATAATTCAATTCATAGCTGGGGGGGGGTAGAGGTCACGGCCTTTATATCCAGTTGTAAGCCTGATGTCATTTCGGACTTCTCATCACGTAATCTCTATCTTCAGAGTAACCGAAGATCAGTGACATTTCTTTCTCTTTTTAAAGGTCTTAAATACTGGTTCTGAAATGCTGGTACGCGCGTACACATCGAGTAATTTTACGTGTATTGTATTGCAGCTGACCACATTGCATTTTTTTTTGTTGTATTAAATTAAATATGTCCCTCCATGTTTGGAAGTATACCTGACAATCATTAGACGTTAGTACCGGCTCTAGTCGTCAGTATTAAATTAAGAGTTCGGTAGCTAATATCTAGAGAGTCATTATTTAAATACTGCGTAACACCTGACGTAAATAATGATACGTGTAGTAAGGCATGTGGTCTACAATATTAGAAAGTTTATGTCCCAGTTTAATCACATCATGGCTAAATATAGATAAAGACATTCATGAATACAGACAGATATACGGACTGGCGGATGGATGGATGGATGGATGGATAGTGTAACGCCCAAAAATGCCATTTTTTACATCCTAATTAAATTTTAATATAAATTTGTTATATTATTTTATTGTTGACGAATTTTTTAAACGACCGAATTTTTTCAATACCACAATTTCTTATACCTGAAATAAGTGGATCAGAGATCTAAGGAACCTGGTTTATTCATGTTGTAACCACTCACTATGTTTGTGTGTAACTGCGTGTACTAGCCAATCAGGCATGCATTACGGAATACCTGTCGTTGTTGGAAAATAAGCTACTTAGTCCGCACGTACCGTGCGAATGGATAGTTTTAGAACTCGTGTCTTGGCTAAGCATCAAAGAGTAAGTTGCCTTAGCAAAACCATAGATCTAAGAGAAATGTAACCTAACCACGTGACTCAGACAAAGGGAAAACCGGTACAAGTAACTAACTACCCTGAGGCCAGACACTATGACATCTGCTCTCATAGACCTCTTGTTCTGTGCAGTATCTTGCAAAAATACACAGTCTGTATAAATAGGCAGACACAACTTTTAAGAAACACTAATTGTCCCGTGTCTTGCTGATTCTGCATGGTGAATAAGTGGAAAGTACATCTGATTAGCTAGAAATCTTGACTGTAACGAAGATTCTTGTGCAGATAAAATTTGCTATATATATTGTAAATTTGTATGTTAACCTTGCATTTGTTGTAATTATTGTAATTTTATTCTCGCAAGAAGATGACTTGTTAAATGTAAATATTGTAAAATTAAAAGCTATGAGAACGAGAATAAGATTACACGTAAAACGCATATTATAAACCGAGCATTTATGCACAGACACTCGTATGTTCACAGGCTTCAGAATCAGCACTCTAACAACTGAGCACTCTAACAACCAAGCGCTAGTGTCAACTCATGCTTGCAGCTTGATACGACCTGATATAAGCAGTTGGTTGCTTGCAGTTTTGGACACTGATGGAGCCAGGGAAGCATCTAGTCGTGGATGAGATAGACATAGGTTCCAGATGTCAGTGGGTATCAGACGCCATCACATACTCACTGGATGTCGTTTGGGCAGTGTTGAGCTCAGGCAAGAAATGTCCTAGTTACTGTCAGAGAAAGGGGGTAGGCAGTTTAAAACCCCGAGAAACCCTGTGAGCTGTCAATGACAGAAACTGTGAAGTAGGCAGTGTCACCTATTACCTTCTTATTCTCCAGTGTGGAGCAGAGTTTAAAATGAAATTATAGTAAAACTGTGAGTGAACAAACATAACAGCGGAGTGTGAACTTGAACTTTGTTGTGCAAATTCACTGGATTATATGCGTGCAAATCATAAACTGTTATGTGTACTATAATCGGACTGGCACCAGAGAAATTCGTAATCTGAAAACTGCCAGTTTCATGTAACATCAACAACAGAATCCCCAATCACATGTGATACTCAGGTGAATCGTATATATGTTCATATTAAATGTCTGTAATGTTCAGTGATTAATTCTTTAACTTCTGGTTTCTATTATGAATAAACTTAAATAACAAAAGACTCTGAGATTCCTACAGATCATAAGATTAGAATAATTCTTATATTAATATTTAAATGTTTAAAATATCTGCAATCTCCAAACTTATATTGAAATCGAGTGCTTTGTGATTGTTGGACATATAAAATCTTGTTAAATGTTGCTTAAGTTCCTTTAATAAATTTTATTAATCTTACCTTTCCACTTTTGACTATTCATTAGAGAGCTAGTGTACAGACTTGGGAGGTGGGGGCAGCCAAAGACGTAAAACCTGTAGAAGTTAGTCACATAAACTTTCAGGAAAAGGTCTTCTCGAGCTGGAAATTGGAGAATATGCGGGGAGGGGGGACAGTGAACTTACTAATTAACTGACAAAAATTAAGAGCAGTAAGTAAATTTGCTTCGGACAGTTAACATGGGTAGGGAAAATAATCATAGTGATTAATGCCCAGGTCATGACCGGACCGCAAATGACGAAGATCCTGTCGAATGGGTAGATTACTGAACTTCTAGAGAGAGAATGATTAATAATAGATATGTAATATAATATTAATTATCATATAATCTGTATTACATAACCTGGAATGTCAAAGATAGAAAGAAGGATAGATATATAGATGGATGGATGGAGAGAGAGGGGGGGGTCAGAAGTGTTATGCAAACCCGTTGTAACTGAGCATCAGCTGTTATTACACGTTGAAGGTCTGTTCTCCAAACATTCGGCAAAATAACAGTTTTCACAATTCTCAGATTGGGATTTAAATCTTTAGTCAATTGTCTGGTTACGCTCTCTTCCTTTTGCAACTGTTTAATTGCGCGTTGTACTTTATCTCGTATCGCTGAATCAGCAGTTATTTGTAAATTGTTCTGCTCTGTGTGCCATGACCCAACCGACTTTATTTCTCCTATTAGAATTCCATATTCTTTATGAAGGAGTAGAAGGTCAAAGTCACCCTGTTTATGTTCACGTTTCTTCATGTCTCTTGGAAGTTTCCAATGTAACATTTCAATTGCGCTGGCATAGCACGATTTACTTAAGTAATCAGAGAACTGAAGTTGCGAGAGGACAAACATGACTTCATTCTGCACAGCAGCTAAATTTTGCAGTCTGGATTTTACCAGTTGTAGAGAGAGATCCTCCCGAAGATCGCTGTGTTGGAAGCCAGGATTGACAATGATTGGATGATGACAGAGTGTACCCGAGTTTACATCAGGTGGTGTATTATTTCTTCCCGCGCCATGAGGAGCTTCAGGTGATGTCGTCCTCAAAATAGTTTGATTGCATATAGTTTCGATTTCAAGTGGTATTCTGTTAACAATGACTGGTGGGAGGAAATACGACCTTGTTTTGTAATCAGGGTAAAGGTACAAGAACGTTACTTTCAAGTCTGATATGTTCAACTGTCCTGCCATGCTTGCCTGAAATATTAAAAATACATATTTTATCAAAGGAGTATTTATTTGAAACAAGCGTGTTTGCGTTATTGTAATTTAATAATATATTAATTACATAGTATGTGCTATTGTAATTTAATAATATTGTACTTACATACTCTGACTCATCACCTTAGTTTGCTAAGCACTCAGTCTAAGAACACTTGCACTCTGTTCCCATAGTATTTACAAATGAGCGTTGGTAAAGAAGAGCAGATGTAGATTCTTTTCTAGTATTTCACAGATACAAGTGGCGTCATGTAACCACAACTATAGTTAAATGGTAAAAGCTGGAAATGGAAAGAAAAGAGAGAGTGCAAATCGCCATCTTGTGACTACTCCGAGCAACAATGGTAATCACGATCCTATATATTCCTTTTGCCCTTTTCAGAATAGGTCATTTCCTTTCCGCCGGAATTTAAAATTATTGAATATTTTTAATCCTACTATTTCATTTTTTCCGATATTTAGATTAAAGTAGAATTTGGGTTTTGCTATTCCATGTATAAACCCATATAGCTTTTAGAACATTGGTATTGTTATCAATCCTGATATTTCCAAAGAAGTGCTATAGACAATCTGACACGTGAACAAAAAGGAGCAGACATCCATGGTGCAGACCTATTACTGACAAACGTATGAAAATGAAATTTATACGGACTTCATACAAATGCGTGGAATACATAAATACATGGAAATTGTCAACACTATTTACATGAATACAATTGTAGGACTTCATACAAATGCGTGGAATACATAAATACATGGAAATTGTCAACACTATTTATATGAATACAATTGTAGGACTTCATACAAATGCGTGGAATACATAAATACATGGAAATTGTCAACACTATTTATATGAATACAATTGTAGGACTTCATACAAATGCGTGGAATACATAAATACATGGAAAATGTCAACACTATTTATATGAATACAATTGTAGGACTTCATAAAAATGCGTGGAATACATAAATACATGGAAATGGTCAACACTATTTATATGAATACAATTGTAGGACTGTTTGTAACAAATCTAAATCCGTCACTCCGTAATGGGTGGAAAGATTTTGTCGAAGAATATTTTGTTCTCAAATGCTTGTACTTCTGAGCTGCATAATCAAATTATCTGGTGCAGAATGTTTGATCTGGACTTGCGTAAAATCCCACGTCCTAGCGCATTATACTGTAGAATGCTTTGCATTACAAACATTGGAATGTGTTTACTAATATTTACTGCATGATAAATTAAATAGATTTATCTATGTGTTAAAATCACAAAAATATCGCATGAACACATTTAAATTAAACAGAAATTCCTAATCCACCCCATGCTAAATTTGCTCGAAACAAACTCCAAAACTATCACAAAGTCAAAATGCTAGGGACTTAGGGATTTACTAACAATCCTTCCCTTTACATTACTGCTGTTGTTTCAGTCTTCAAGCTTTTACATCAAAGCCAACTGACGTTTTAATGAAGCAAGCAAGAACGAGAAATGAAACAGTATTTTTTTATATCGATATGAAAGCAAAGGAAACGTTGTTAATATTACATAATGATAAACTTCTTTGGGGCAAAACAAATTATTTCTCCACTAGATCTTAGTAATCATAACAAGTATCGTGTTGTCGGGTTCGTTATGGCGTGCGTTTTACGTTCATCTTATACAGTCGCGTTTCGTGATTCCTAGGTAGATGTAATGTCATTATATATGAATCAGCATGATATATTTCAACAATGCGTTTTCATTGTCCAACGATCAATTCCAGAAGAGGTAAAGATAAAACTTACCGATTAAAGTCAATAGCTGTCAGCAACAGCTGAAAATTACCGACTTGTATTAGATCCTAAACTCAAATGACGGTTTGATTTTTCAGGTTCCAGTAGCCAGCCCTATGCTTTATTCGACACAATTCAGTATATGCACACACACACACACACACACACACACACACACACACACACACACACACACACACACACACACACACACACACACACACACACACACACACACACACACACACACACACACTCTCTCTCTCTCTCTCACACACACACACACACACACACACACTCTCTCTCTCTCTCACACACACACACACACACACACACACACACACACACACATACATACATACATATACAGATAGATCAGATAGATAGATAGATAGATAGGTAGTTAGGTAGGTAGATTCATGAATAAATTTACGACATATGAACATATGTAAATTCGCATTCAGATAGACGGCTAAATAAAATTGACACATTGTAGGTATACATATATAAAGAGATAAAGTGAAATAGCCAGATAGATGTAGTAATTAGATAATTATACAAAGAATTTGGATAATGTTTTTGTTAGTAACTGAATGATTATATATAAAATGTTGATAATGTTTCACATTCAATAGACATAAGTATTATTGATCAGTGTTCGAACAATGCTGCAGTCTGTGTTCTACAAACAGAAAACCATGAAGTCGAATAACCTCTAAAATGTGTGCATTTCCACTATACATATAAAATGTATAAACACAATATATCTTCTCACAAACAGCTAACATTATTTGTCTTAGAAATATTCTTTACGTTTCGATACACGCAAAAATAAAAGATGTTTTAAAATTATAATCAGTTTCTTTTCCTGAAGAAACCAGAATATTTTGTCTTGCTATCTATGCATTTAGCATGTATTTTTATACAAAATCTTTCTTGACTCCAATTGACATATTAATTTTAAGAACACCCTGTTGGAATTACCCACTTTTCCACTATATACTCTACATTTGTCTCTCTGAATGCGCCTCTACTGACATTCAATAATATATACTGTAAGCATAGCACGTGCTCTTTTAAATAAAATTATTATTTACATATAAACCATTAAACTCACTTGCAGTTGTGTCCGCAATTGCAGTTGTCAGTGAAGTAACCAGAAAAGCACCCACACAGAAGAACGTTTTCAATATTATCAGTGTTTACTGTCTATCACAAGGTGTATTAATGTCACTGTTAAACAAGTAATCTGCAATGGACATTCGAATATTGGTATTAGAGATTTGACATGAAAGTTTTCGCTAATGATTTCCCTCAGTTTTGTTTCTATATTTTATAGACAATGCTGTGTAGAGCTATTGTTTGTCGTTATATATTATCTGATTGTCACCAAAGTCCAGAACAGGAAAAGGAAATCAAAACCCATCGCCCACAACATTTAGAATTTTAACAGAATATATATATATATATATATATATCATTGTTTACAAGCGGAAGTAATAGTCGAAAATATAAAGCTCATCACTTTGAAAACGGCGTCCAATCAAATTATTAAAATGATGTATTTTTATAAACGAGTGATGGCCAAACGCTTCTAAAATTTTATATGATTTATACTGTGACGCTTACGTCATCCTATTTATTGGTAATGATGATGACATCATCATCATTATTATCACCATGATTGCCTCTTTACATTACTTCTGTTTGACTATCGGTTGTGATCCAAGTTTTTACGGAGGATGTAGGCACTTCCGAGGAGCGCTGCTTTGAGTAGTGGAGCGAGTCTGTGGTTTCCATGGAGTTTATTCAAGTAGCCTTCTAGTTCAGATGTTATATTCCCCAAGGCTCTTATCACTATAGGTATCACGTCTGCTTTTACATTCCACAGTCTCTGAATTTCTAATCTGAGGTCCTGATATTTTTTCTCTTTCTTTTGTTATGTTTCTATCACTTGGGACAGCGACATCAATGATTGCTGCTGCTGTTCTGTTGGCCTTATTGAGAACTACAATGTCTGGCTTTCACGCTGGAATCACCCGATCTGTTTCCCACAGTATTTTGACTTCTTCTGTTTCAGTGACTGTATCTGGTTGGTGCATCCATGCTCTTTTTGGTGATTTTATGCCATAGTTCTACACAGATTTCTATGTATGTGTTTTGCCACTTCTTTGTGTCGTTTGGTGTATTCTGTTCTAGCCAGAACCTGACATCCAGATAGTATGTGCTCTGTTATCTCATCCAAGGATTTGCAGTCTACATTTTTCATGATTTTCGTCTTGTGTGATTTCTGTTCAGTGCTTGATCTTGTGCAGCTGTTATGAATGTTTATCTTTCTGCAGTCAATCCTGCATCTTGCAAACATTTGTAGATTGATTGCTTTGTTGATATTTCATCGGCTTGTCGTGCATACTGGCCACGGAGAGGTTCTTTGCTCCATGTATGTGCTAGTGTTTGCTTCGTTGTTTTCTTCCATGTTTCTTTGTTTTGGGGGTTGAAATAGTCCACTCATCTTTATTGCTTCTATAAGTGGATCATCTTTGCTTTTATTCCAAATGTAGTCCACAAGACCAATTACTTCTCCTTCAATGATATGTTTGATTTTCTTGAGACCTCGGCCTCCCATGTTTCGAGATACATAGTGTCTGTCTACGTCTGCTTTATGTACTGAGAGTAGTTTTCTTGTTTTTCGTTCCAGTTCATTATTTAATTTGTTGTCCAATATATTGTGATGGGATAGTTTCAATTCGTTCACACCAACGGGCAACAACAGTGAAAGAGAGGTTTCTTACATTCTTTATTCAGCTCCTGTACAGCAATGACCTTTCAGACACGCACACGCACTAATTATGTTGTTTAGGCACCATGTGTTCATTCACCTGTCTGTGTGGTTCAATATTATACCTAGCTGTCAGACCAGTTTGTTTCTCGTATATTGCCGCATACTTATCAGCTGCTTTTAACCAGTTTTGCAAACTCTGTGGTCCCTTGTACTTAACATAAGCTAAACTGCTGGAGGACACGACATATGTAATTTGTCAATCATGAAGTGATCTCTAACATCTTTCCCACTGTCATTTTTTACTTCATCCAACTCTATCCACCTCATCAAAATATGTTATAATTTACTAGCTGACTGTAAAAATGTGTTGGTCAATTCTCGTTTACTGGTAGAACCTCTGTCTGTACATCTCACTAGTCACCTTAATGTACACTAACACTTCGGCCTTATAAGCCACATATGTAGCTTTTTCCACCAGATATATGTTAAAGACTATACTGTCTTGACCTTTCATTACTTGCCACAAAATGGTTAAGCCATGAATTTTCTGGTAGGCCTAATCTTATGGTACATTGTTCAAAGCTCAGCACATAATCCTCAACATTTTCCCCTATGCTAGAAATTGCTGATGCAATCCAAAATGGTTTCAACTAGATGACTAGTATTTTTCTGACCAAAATCTCATACTTGTTCATAACAAATTCATCCAATGTGGATGGACTGAAAATTACTTTGTTGAAGAAAGACTATATTGTAATCACTTTAATTTGAACATACGTTGAGTCCAGTCAAAAAGGTAATCATTAGAATATTTAAGTTAACGGACTGATAAAGGAAGAATGGACATTTGAGGAGAAAATCACACCTTTTTTCATTTCAGGCAACGTTGACTACTGTATTTTCCCAAATTACATTGGTATGTGAATCCAACATTGTCATCAAACTTAACAGTAAACGTGTTGCTGTAAATTGATTCCTGTGAATTTTGTTTGAGAACCAATACAGCAAAATTTGAAGCTTTAATTTGGTCTCAAGATTTCGTGAAGATTATTTGAACATTCCTCGTGCGGTGCTGAGTAATTCACACAAAGATTCTGCTTGTGCTTTTGATAATGCATGTGAAGTTCTGGAATATTCTGCATGGTGTGCTTTGTGAGCACATAAAATATTCTGGAACAGATATGTAATGTACTTATGAGGTAGTCAATTGGACTATCATCTAAATAAGGACAGCGACTTACTGCAAACCACATGATTGTGAACACATGTTAGTGACAGCGGCCATCTTTAAAAAAGGTAAGGTACGTTGACTTTAATTATTTCTCTAAAAATCCACTCTCATTTCTGTTATATATGACATCCATGAACTTGATTATGATTTGAGGCTGTTTAGATATTAAAATGAATTTGTTTTTCAAAAGATTTGAGTCAGTTTAGAAACTGAATTGACTGTGCGTTTTCCTGACGATTTGAATTTGTTTAGATACTACAATGACTCTGCTCTTTACTGACTAGTTGCTCTTCGAATATCTAAAATTAATAAAAACGTTCAATACTGGTGAGGGGTTAGTAAAGACTTGCATCTTAAATGACACTCAGGAAATTTTGGGTCCCCAAGCCGCTCAAAAATTAGAAGCTATACTGCTTTTAGACAACACCATTCAGAAGAGAATTGTTGACATAGCCACTGATATTGAAGAGTAAGTTAAAAAGCAAATTGAAATGTTTTGCAATTCAACTTGATGAATCAACTCACATGATTAGCCATGCTACTCTACTTTGCTTCGTAACATAGAGAGAAGATGAATACTTTAGGGAATACTTTGTTGCCTTGACTTACCTGGATGGACCATTAGTTCAGATATACATAGTGATCTTGATTTGTATTTAATAAATTTGTTGACCTACTTACACATATTGATAACCATATATTGAAGATATATTGGATTGATTGGGGCTCGCTAAATATAGAATAAAAGACGGACGTGTCTTCTCCTTTAGTACGAAGTTCCCACCTACGGAAATATTGTAATATACATTAAGATTCTCTTCAGTTGTGGATGATTAAATCATCATCATCATCGTAATCATCATCATATCGAATAACTAGATTGGCGTAGGTGACCGAATAGTCAGATGGCTTTCACTATTATATAAAGAACTCACTTTCTTAGATATAATATCGTGCATGTCTGAACTAAGAGAGACGAGATCTTGAGAAAGCAACATGATTGAAATAGCAGAACAATTACTTTGTGAGAGCCGGAAACATTAAATAATTTATCACCCATTCGCATCGAAATAACAATACATTATTTCCTTGTAGACAACCACATACTTAAATCATTTAAACGAGGATTGTACATTCGAAATAAGTCGTTTAATTATAGATTCTACAAACATTTAAACCAATGTAAATAATGTATATCAAATGATTGCAGTGCTAATTTCATCAATGATGTATATATGTTTACAAAACTATAGAAAATGTCGCATTGTTTTCGTGTTGCTTGACATCAATTAATTACTGTGTTTGTGTATATAAATTCTGCTTTGCAGATTACTTAATGACAAAGAATGAGAGAGAAAGAAAGAGAGACACTAATAGGGAGAGAAAGAGAGTGAGAATGCTGGATGTGTATTGATTGAGAGAATAAAGTAGTAGATACACAATTTTATTATAAAAGTGTGCACATAAATTTGTGTGTATGTGCGCTGGTTTTATTTTCTGTATACTGTCACAAAACCCCACCTTGGCAGTTTTGTGATTTGTCAGCACTATGTAGGACTGTTATCTGTTCATCACCAAAGGCTTGACAGTTTTGTGATTTGTCAGCACTATGTAGGTGCTACCTATTCATCACCAAAGGCTTGACAGTTTTGTGATTTGTCAGCACTATGTGGGTGTTATCTGTTCATCACCAAAGGCTTGACAGTTTTGTGATTTGTCAGCACTATGTAAGAGTTATCTATTCATCACAAGTCGACATGCGCACGCCACGGATGTTTGGCTGGCTCTTTTATTTATGCACGCAATGGTTACGTATACTGACGTGCTTGTATACGAGATTGCGTAAGGAATTGGAACATGAAATTGAAATACAAGACAAACGGGAACAACACTGCACTCGCTTTTCCAAAACAAAAAGCAGACGACATACTATTTTTGAAGTGTATGATTAAGTTTTTATTGCTCCACAGGCGCTCTTTTGTGCATTGTCAATATTATTAGAGAGTATACACTGATACTATTAATTCCTTTCAACAATCTCATTTGTTATATTAAAATTGATTGTATCCCAGTAGATACTGAGCGATAAACGTGATAAACACACAAACATGCACATGTATAGTGCTACATGCATACACCTGTACATACCTAACTACCACATTCAGAAAAACATACGAACTCATTAACTCAAATGCCACACATATCTTCAGATAGATGTGTATGTATGTGTGTGTGTGAGTGTGTGCGCGCGTGTGTGTCTATGTATATACATCAAACACAAATATTGCGTGCATTATAATAAAATACAAAAAACTTCATCACTAAAAAAATATTTATATTGCAAGTGGCTGAGCGCAATGTACATTGTTGCTAATTTGGTTGGAAATACTGACAAAACTATTTCTGACGATTGTAGTCATGAACGGTATGATGTATTCTTAGTGCTCAATGTAAGTATTATTTTACATGCATAAATGTAAGATTACAGATTGATTTCATTGTACATATATTAGTGGATAATTAAGTTTATTTTTTCCTATTATAGTAGTGATCCCATTTAGATATGTGTCATGCACCAGAGTCGAATCAAGTGGTAGCTAGATTAGTTTTAGTTTATTAGATAAAATGCTTGCTTTTTTAAAAATAATATTATGTAAGCCTGGACAAATGAAGTTAAAAGTTTGACAAAGAAATTTGATCATATTACTAAAACATTCATTTAACCCGGAAACATATATACACTCTCAGTGTGTGACAACGGAATTGTTTCCATTTTACACAGTTGCACAATTGAATCATTTAAAGGCGTATACAGCCATTCTACAACAATTTAAAACAATTCGTCCTATTGTATTAGAATACATAAATACTGTATATCAAATGATTACAGTACTACTTTCACCAAAGATTTACACTGTTTGTGTATAACACTATTTAAAATGACCCATGGCTTTTGTGTGTTGATATGTTTGATGTCAATGAACAATTGCGTTTGTTTATATAAGTTCTGTATTTAAGATGAATTACTGAGTGCATGACATACATTCTAGAAATGTAATAATTGAAACAACAAAGCAGTGGGCGAACGATTTTATCATAAACATACTTGAGTGTGTATAAGTGCGCTGGTTTCCTTTTGTGTACGCATTAAAGTATTTTCTTACCCATATTTGCCTAATGATTGATGAAAACATCTGTGTACGTTACATTTTCACAAAGTACCAATGTTTTCCTAACTGACAGCTTTGGCCCCGTGTATTTAGAGAAATGACTTAGAACAATCTCTGATTGATCCGTTTGTTCTATCGATGTCTTTATCGTAAAATCGTTATCATGATTAAATTCTTCTCATTTGAACAAGGGTTAACCTAGACTCCTTAGAGTAACAATGGTTTGTGAGAATGTGTGTGTGTGTGTGTGTGTGTGTGTTACACTTTCTCACTCCAGAAGCCGCAATAGACCTTTCATCTGCACGATGTCCTCAGTCTTGGGCTGATTCCGGGGGAGCACCACAGACTCGCGGTGCATCTGAGGTGGAGGGCAGGAGGGCTGGCGGAAGGGGTGAAACAGGTCGCACCATAACTGTCCAGCTTAAGAGTGTAGATTATACCAGATAATCATTCACTCGTCAGCGAATTGCATAAAAACAGTAAGATGACTACCCAAGTGTGCAATGCTTAGCAACACTAACTGTTGTCTTCAAATGAACTGGAATACTTTCTAAAAATCACTAAACTTTACATCCCATGACATTATCATTTATGAGGCGCGTGTTGTGGTATATACCAGTGTATCGTTTGATGTGCCGTATTTTGGTAAATAGTACACTGGAGGCTGTATTGTGCCGTATTTTAACCAATCGTGGACATAGCCCTGTTTTGCTAAATCAAGCAATGAGCCATGTGTTGTGCCGTATTTTAGTGAATCTCGCACTAAGCCTTGTATTGTGGCGTATATTGGTGTATCGTGCATTGAGCAGTGGTTTGTGGCGTATTTTAGTAAATCGTCCAATAAGACGTGTGTTGTGGCGTTCATTGGGCAGTGGTTTGTGGCGTATTTTAGTAAATCGTCCAATAAGAGGTGTGTTGTGGCGTATATCGGTGTATCGTTCATTGGGCAGTGGCTTGTGGCGTATTTTAGTGTATCATGCACAGAACCATGTGTTGTAGCGCTGTTTTGCGATACGATAATGGTCTCGTGTCGGGTAATATTTGTATAGTTAAGGTCACATATTTTTGCAAGTGTCCGTAGATCATTTAATATCCAGCCTTTGAAGACACGACCAATGAGCAATATGCAACTCTCTCTTAGAGTTTGTTTTTAATTTTCAGGCTGTATCAGTTTCCCCAGTACTGGAGTACCTGTACTTACCTGTTTCTTACAAGGAAATATGCACCTACATCAGATCAGCTGGTCGGTATTTATCACTCAGTGCGGCTTCCGTGATAGCTCTAGGGTAGAATGTAGTAGGAACACATGTTAGTCTGAATGTCCAGACAACGAAGATCCCGACAACACTCTTCGTTCCTAACGCACATGTATTCACAAATTCACACAGAGGGAGATAGAAAGAGAGACGAAGAGGACAAATAAAATAAGTAACTTGCAAAAAGACAAATGGAGTCTTTGATGGGAGATCAGATATATAAGGATATGATCTTTAATGTTTTTATTTCTTGCGCATAATTCAAACGTGAAATTTGAAATCAACCCTTACAACTGATGAAAATTAAATTATTTGCTATTTATTATTTCCTTTCAAACATAAGACAAGTGCTTACCCAAGTGCACACACAACTAAACCTCCATTTGTGTAACAGTTGTATCTTTCAACTGTAATAGCAAAGAGTGTTGTTAATAATATTCAATCATTTATTTCCGTTCAATTCAGAATTGTGCACAAAATAACTTTGATACACACACACACACACACAAACACACACATTAAACACTCACACACACACACACACACACACACACACACACACACACACACACACACACACACACACACACACACACACACCTCTACTCTAACACATATAAATGCAGTTTTGCCTTGTCTAAAACATGTACATTTTAGAAAATAGTTCAACAAAAAATAAGTTCTATGTATACTACGAAGAAATATTATTTTATTAAACCTTTTAATAATGGTACTGTAACTGAGTTTTCTAACCAGCCTTCTTTTCGTGTCCCATATATCTGTAGATAGGTACATGGACTTGGCGAGTTGGTGCTGTTTATATTTTTTTCATTTTGTTTCATGGATTTGGTGAGATGGTGTTGATTATATTTTTATTTTATTTTGTTTCATGGAGATGGACTTCTACGAAAGAACCTCCTTGTCAGTTTCCCAGTTGAAAGTTCGCGTGTACTCGAACTTTCCGGATAGCAAGATGCATGTACTCGAAAGAGATACAGTCAGGATTGAGAATATAAATCGTTAATGATTAATGAAGAGTGCTCTGTCCTTGTCTCTATATTTAAAACACAAACAGGTAAAAGAAGATTCTGAGAACACAATTGTATATCTAGCAGAACTTAACAGTTAATCATAATATTAATTATTAAAACCAACAATTTTGAAAGATTTAATACAACTCACTGAGTTTTTCATTATTTTCATGGTATGACGTAGCCCGTGGAAACATGGTAATAAAATAAAAATCAATAAAAAATAAAATATTTTTGTCACATGATAGGCAAAAAACGTACAGTAATAAACATAAAAATTAATTTTCGACAAAAAATTAACCATCATTACCCGTCTCTAGCCGGGTGTCTGTAATTTCGTAATAAATTTCAGATTGTCTTTGGAACTGTTCTCCTGATCCAGTGCCACGAGTTTTGTGCAAGATAAATTCTTCCTTTACTCGTTTTCCGCCACGTGCAATGCAATCTTTGCCTGAAAATGACAGTGTGTTACATAAGATCTCATTGAGCTTGATATTAAAGCATTGCATTTCATTTAAAATGATTTACTAATAGCATAAACACTAAAAAAAATGTTTTTAATTATATACAGAGTAACAGACATTAGATAAAAATGCCATATATTACTTTTACCACTATTCCTGCTAATATTACAACATCAACTACAAATCCCACTATTACTCCCACTACTACTACTACTACTACTATTTCTATAACTACTACTACTACTACTACTATTTCTATAACTATTACTACTACTACTACTACTACTATTTCTATAACTACTACTACTATTTCTATAACTACTACTACTACTACTACTACTTAATCACTTATCTCTAATAACTCCATTTGTGGTCTACGATAAGAACTATCCTGTGATTTGTATTGACACTAAATTGTTGAATTGTGTTTTAGGTAGACTGTATAGATATTAAAATTGTCCGAACATTGTTTCATGGAAATATTGATATCAAGTAATCTTTTTCATTGTATTAGTTTTATTTCATTATTGATTTAATAAATTTATTGTTATGTTTATTGGCCTTCTTACACATATTGATGAACGTATGTTGGAGAAGAAAGTAGATGGTAAGGGTACTCGCTAAATATAGATTAAAGATGGATTTGTCCTCTTCTTTAGTAAGACGTTTTCCACCCACAGAATCATTGTCTTTAATTTTGTGGAAGAGAGAAAACGTTTAAAACACCCGCATATCTACAAGTGAGAGAGACGAGTGATGTCGTCTGAAGAATTATTAATAATGTACATTAAGATTCTCATCCCTTGTAATTAGTTATGGATGAGTAATTAATTAATTAATTATAATAATAACCATTAACCCTGTGGCATTGGCGTCACATGATTCACCCATTCATATAGAATATTACACAGTTTCTATTGCATCATCCAGTCAAGAACAATGTTACAAATTGTATAACACATGCATCTAATTACTTACAGTATTGATTACACTAGTGCATAAATCTACTCATGAATTTGTACGCACATTTTTTCACGTTTATAGATACATCCAATGAGTACTATCTGACTATCTACCATCAGATTTAATGGTCTGGTAATACTTGCATTTTTCTTTTACTAGGCTAACCCCCACTCCATCAGAAACACTTTGAAACAAATGCACAATACAAACTATTACCCCACAAATGCGCTAAATTTTGTGATACAATTGTTCACACACTAATTAAAATACCGATATAGACAATATAGTTACATTTAAGAGTACATTAATATTAACGTGACATAAAGCCTCCCAATGAAGAATTACAATTTAATATAAATTTAAACAAAGTATTTATGCACATGTCTCTGTGACAGATACGAGTTACCTTAAAATAGATTCACACATTAATAGTCTGATTATTAAATGTTTACATATCTTTCTTCACCAGAAAATCAGTACCGGAAGGATATTTAATTTCGATCTAAGCCTGTTATGTATCTCATAAATAAAGTTGTTTACAGATCGATATTTGACTGACTCCGCCCTTATAAATCAATCAGATATCGGCCATCACACGTGTAATTCCTTAACTAAATCTAAGGTAAAAGTAACACGCGCCAGATTGATATAGTTTTTTATGCCCTAAACTTTAGACTTCTATGTTTACTGATCAATTTAGCAAAAGAATGTGCGTCTGCTTAAAATTAAAAAAAAAATAACAAAATATTTTGACGAGGAGAAGTTGATATTTTATCAGAAATATAATCAATTACATAAATAGACAAGCAATCAGATAGATAGATAGATAGATAGATAGATAGATAGATAGATAGATAGATAGATAGATAGATGGATGGATGGAAGTATGGATGGATGGAGGTATGGATGGATGGATGGACGGACAGAGAGATAGACAGATTATTCTCAATCACTTAATAAACTGTCAAGCAATCACAAATGAGTCAATACAATCATAATGGTAAATATTTTAATTCTTCTTTAGTTAATTGTTAGGTATGAATACAATATCTAGATGTCGAAACTGTTCAATTATCTCTCAGAACTTCCTGAAGATAAAAAGTGTTTCAACTTTGCAAACGATAAATGAGAACCATGGGTAATGTGACGTGGTGGACAGACAATGTAATTTCATCACGAAGAATCTAGAGCATGAATAACAGCGAAAAATAGGACAAAAATATATTTACCTTACTTCTTCATTTTGTGACTTTTGGACAGATCCACAGAGTAATCGAATTCCGCATTAAAATACAATCATGTAAAACATAATTCTTTATGAATATCCAAATAAATGTTTCCTTTTTCAGAAGACGCAGTTCCACAAAATACAGACACACATACTCACAAATAAAAAGTTTCTTTGAAGGTTTGCTTTACATTTGTGGCGGAGTAAATTTGCAAATCCCTATTTCTAAATTTAATTGTTATATAAATTGTTAATTATCAACGCGACCCGATCTCGGGCACTGCTTATGATGGTATATTTTTATTTTAAGTGTCTGAGTTAAAGTAATCAACTCAGGTAAAAATATGTACTAGAACTTGCTGGTTCAATCTAAACCGGTCTTGTGGGGATTTGATTTGATTTTTATTATTCACTGGTTAAGATTTACACAAACGAGACAAAGAAATGGGCTGAGATCAAAGTTTACCTGATGAAAAGAATTGTATTTCCTAATCACTTTGAATTTGGTGTGGCAGAAGGCTGGTCATGAAAGGCGACCATTAGCTTAATGCTGAGTTAACCGATTGATAAATTGGAAATATGTCTTGCATTTTCTATTGATATAATTACGTTTTATGTAGAGACGTATTATGTGAGTAGGCTGTTAATTCTACTGTCGCTTTTACTTATCCACACGGGAAAATATATTGTTGCTACATGTTAACATATATTAAATAAGTTTAACTTTCATATGGCTCTTAAATTCCATTTTGTTTTTATAATGATTACATCATTTCAATAATAGTTATGAATTATCAATACATCAAAATATATTTTAATAACACATACTACACACACTTCGTCAACACGCAGTACAGATTGTGTTCTTTATACAAACTAATTTATACATTTGTATCGGAATTATGAACTCATACCTTTTGTAATGAAATATGTCATGATTATCATTATTAATACCGCAGGTGTGACGACTCCAATAATGACACCTAAAACAAATGGCAAACTTATATATAAGGAAAGACATAGTGAAATACATAGATACATTTACATACCTAAATTAAATATATATAAATATAATTTAACCCCATCCAATATCAGTTATACTCATACGTCACACATAATAGCTATGGTATGTATCTACGGCGACACAAAGGGAACATTACTTGATTGATTGGATTGCACGCACTACAGATGCAATAAAATCATGTCACACAAAAGAAAAATGTCCTAGGGTGATAAAAATCTTCAAAGCAGTTCTTTTGAAATATTAACAGTTTCACAATACAGAAAACGACTGGTGTTTGCTTATGCGTGTGTGTGTGTGTAATAAAATGATAGATTCTCATTGTTCACACTACGCTGTGAGATCCAGTGTTGACATACTGACACAGTGAGTTCTGTCTAATAAATTCATGTTCATTAAATTAACTGGTTGAAAAAAATACAGAGAAAAAAGTTCAAAATGTGTTTGATTACTTCTCTCTCTGATCTTCACTTTTCATCAGATCTCACTTGTTTCCGGTTTGCTCTGTGCTAAAATAGAATATTATTGCTAACTTTGCATTACAGTAACTTAATCCCTTTCTTGGTTTCCAGCAAAATTACCTATGCGTGACAATATAAGCACGCGAATTATGTAATTATTATTTGTTAATTATTCTCCTAATTAATTCAGTGTAATTTCGTTATCACTGAGATTATGTTTCCCTTTTGCACGCATAGGCGAAAACAGACACGTTGAGATACCGATCACCTGTGACAAATGCTTAATAAATATACCAAACATTAGTGTGAAAATGTTTGAGTGTTTAATTGATCCAGCTAACTCGTTCTCTTCGAAAATTGTCAAGCAGCTTTACATGCATGACTTCAACTGCAAATTTTCTTACAATCCATTTCTCTATAATAGAGCCTGCTATTCATTAGGTACTTGAACCAGGCTACAGGTCTCTCGTCATCCCTGGCTTTGAAGCGGACAACTACGAAATATTTATATTGGACGGTCAGGTAAAAAAGGTTTGTATTGGACGGTCAGCTGAGATAGGTTTGTATTGGACGTCAGCTAAGAAAGTTTTGTATTGAATGGTCGGCTAAGAAAGGTTTGTATTGGACGGTCAGGTAAGAAAGGTTTGTATTGGACGGTCAGGTAAGAAAGGTTTGTATTGGACGGTCAGGTAAGAAAGGTTTGTATTGGACGGTCAGGTAAGAAAGGTTTGTATTGGACGGTCAGGTAAGAAAGGTTTGTATTGGACTACAGTTATGCATGAGAATGAAATTCATACTGAAAGAAATGTATTAATTCTACTGATTTTTTATTGTGATTCATTTGATATTTAGAATTGGAAGTAATATTATTTTCCTAGGTGTCAGTCTAAAGTATTTCTGAGAGTAAGGCATTAAAGTATAATCTCTAATAAGAAAATTGGCAAGATGTCTCTATTTCCTCGACATCACATGCAAGGAATTTTATTCTTCACGGTTTTAAATCCTGGGTATACTCCTGATTTTCGACTTTGTTCGTGTGATGCGATATCGGCAAAGGGGACGAAACTCTGATCGCAATGCCATTGTCTTCGTCTGGAAAATTGTGTTTTCCAAATGACAAGACTTTTTTGAACTTTTAAAACTGTCGCCGACCTGTGAATAAAGTGTAACATGTCTGAAATCTGGGATAAATCTATGACTGTCAACCGAGGGCTAGAGTTTGGAGACGTACACATTTTTGGAATTGGGTCTCACGTGACGAGGCCCCTCAAAACATGATCCAGATTGTTTAATAGAGTACACAACTTGTCAGGTGAACTCTACCAATGTATAACTTCGTATAAACATTGTCTCTATGACGAGTTACTTTCTCTCTCTCAGTTTTTACAAGTCTTTTGTAACTGTGCCATACCATATTGAAATAAAATGTATGAGCAAAGAATTTGTAGAAATTTAGAAATGCTTACTGAAATGTTAAGGACAATTTTCTTTGTCATGATATCGTTTGTGCAATTATATTTTAAACTGAAATTATTTAAAACATTAAACTTTGAATTACATCATGATTTATTGTTAGTCAAGTGTATTATAATTCCTTTGATTGTGAGTTTGTGAGTACTGCGGATAAAATCCTTTTTATACATTGATTTTATTTTTTAAATTTTGTTAACAAACAGTCTTTATATCTGTTCACACTTAGGTGGTCAATGTTAGGAGAGCTGACATATTGATTATTGATTGACACAAGTGAATTGATTCTGGTAACATACAGTGTAGGTAGAGTTATTGTTCATGTAAGTGTCGTGAACGAAATTTATCGTCCGGAGTTAAAAATTCTGTATAGATGTGTTATAGAGATTAAATGGGCGACATATTAATGTATTAATCTTGCTTATCATACTATGTTTCTGATTAAACCATACTGTTAGTATACCAAATGGAATGAATCATGTTATACATCATTGGAAATCCCTTAGTGAGGAATTAAGGGACTAAGATTAAAGCCAAGGACAAGGTTCTTAGTATGGTTCAATCATCAACAGAGAAAATCTATCGAATTCTCCCAACCTGTCTTTGGACCAGACTTCCTAAAGTGGATTTCCGGTAAACACAATGATTTCTAATGTTTATAACTATTTTTTAACAGTAAAAACGACGCTTCTACTGTTGCTTGAAAGATAAATACGTGACTATTTCAAGCTCCCAGTAAATGAAAAGATTCATTGGGACTCATTTTAGAAGAGCAGGTTACTTTTGGTTGCAATGCTGGACTATTTCCTAGGTTGCACTACTTTTTAGTTACACTCGTCCACAAAGCTAACCTTCTCGGCATTTATCCGTATGTTTGAAATAATCACCCTTCTCACTACAATATATTAAAATTTGCTTAACCCGAGCATGTTTTCCCCCGGAAAGCGAGAAGATTAATCTCTCAAACTTTTATAAGTCAGTGAAACCGATAGACACATGCCATTTGTCACTACTTTAAAGAAACATTGATAATTATCAATTATTATTATTATTATTATAATATTCTCATCCATAGACTTTACAGATTAACATATATTCGTGTTTACGTTTAATCTTGGAGATCTGTGAGATAAATGTTCAATGACAAATCGACGTCAACGGTAAAATACGTTGTACCTATTCACGCTTAAAATTTCATGACATCTCAACCTTTTCTTGTAAATAATTATACATTACTTTTTCATACTATACCATCACGTAATGTAATGTAATTGATCATGCAAAATACTGCAGGAGGCAAATTTCATTGCACGTAAACGACTTTTCTAATTATTATGGAAACTTACCGTTATGATATGCACAGGGATCATAATGCAAACTATTTCAGAAACAGTTTTGAATTTCTGATCATTAAAAAGCACAATTAGCAAGTTTAATTAAATATGTCAACCTTAAAATACAGATTAATTTGTGCCATGTTGTTCTTTATAAATGTAAAGATTACTCTATAATTATAATAAATGAATAATTTATATTAACACCAACTAATATAAATTCACCCGCCAGTCGATCGGTATCTAAATGGTTAAAGAAATGCAAATCCAAAAATGTGTGGCCTATCAATAATTTCCCCACTTCGTCCTTTTAATCTAGAAACTTATTCTACAGGGGAAAATGTTGACCCAACATTATACCCCCTTCGGCAATGCAAAGCATTACACAGTGAAATCTCACTAGTCCGACTTTCCGAACACGTGTGGCTATTTTTACATCACAATCACCCCCTCTTGTATACTCGAGACTTCCTTCGAATTAAATACAAAGGTAGTGCAAAACATAAAACAAACGTAATAAAAATTTAATAACGAAGTAAATAAATTCTTTGTAAAACAATAATCAGTGGCAGAAATTGAATTAATTCTACACTTAAAAAAAAACAACTAGCACTGCATTCTAATGAGAATCACACACGAATGAATAAGAAAAATCGACGAGTTGTAACCTTATTTTATATTCTACAACTAGTCATAGTCTCAAGGCCATATCTTCATAGTCTTTGGTGTACTGACTTAGAGTGTATTATTAATAGTGTTCATCACTTTATATAAGAAAATCCAACAATAGCTGTTCTTAGTTCAAATGAAATTCAGACAATATTCCTCCTGTTCAATATAGTTTATATTACCAATAATTTATTTCTTATTCTTTATATTACCAACAATTTATTTCTTATTCTAAAATTCAAACGTTGTTAGTTTTACTAGTATCAGAAATGTAGTGAAAATTACTATCACGTAAGACACAATAAAATGAAAGGAAAAGAGAGTCAATTACAAAATACATCACGTGACAGCAGTGATCTTGTGAGTGTTAAAATGACAATAGCTCAAGGAGGTTTCATCATTTCGGTGAGTTTTACCAATCAGTGCTGCAGAACGTCAGGGCAGAACAATGAACCATAAGTAACTCAATGGTTGAAGGTCGAAGGTCAAAAGACGGCAACGAAGACGGGACTTAGAGGTAGAACACATGTTATTGTGTTCTCGAAAAGCACTGCAAAATATTAATTCTTTTCTTCAATAAAAGATTATTTCACTGACCACGTCTTTTTTTTAAATCTAGTTGCTTTATTAGCTTATTATTTTTTATTTAAAAAAAAAAAAACTATATTCCCAAGTCTGTAAAATGAACTGCTGACGTGAACTTTACATCATAAAAGAGCTTCAATGTAATGAGTAAAATTTAAACATTTACTTTATTCTTCAATGTAATGAGTAAAATTTAAACATTTACTTTATTCTTCAATGTAATGAGTAAAATTTAAACATTTACTTTATTCTTTCGCAAAGATGCAATATATATGTATGCATACAATAGTTGATTAAACCATATATGGCATAAACAAACCATATTCTAACTCCTGATAATTCTGAGTAATCTTTTGTACTTACAATACACTGGCAAATTTCCCATGCATTCCATATGAGATTCAGACTTCTAACTGGATTCAAGTTGGATTCTGCTTCTAACGAATTTCAGGGTGAATAATGTTTAGCAAGGTTATGTCTCTAATTTTGAACTGAGTTGTCCATTAAATCAAGATGATTGATCAAAACAGTACCCTGTATTTGATCATTGGTCAAGTTGTAGGTTCTATCAACTCCGTTAATTATCTGTCAGTATTACATGTGTAACCAGCTTCATTAAGATACACACAGATCAAGCAGATGGATCGCTCATTTCTGTCAGTTATAAACTGCAAATCCTTCACCTGGCTAGTCCACTTTCACCTGTACGAATTACAGCATATTGCTTCAAGCTTTCTCTAACCTAGGCCCAAATAATGCTCACGCTTGAACATTTTACTAAAACAAAAATTTCACACATTTTAAATTACCTGTGGATTTTAATATGAAGCGTATAAAATCTTATACCAATCCAAATTTTGAAAAATATTTGTACATTGATTTCATGAAATTAAAGTGTTGTTTAGGAAGGGAGAGTTCGGTTGATTAGTTTATTATCGAATTTACCAGCGCAGTGCTAAATAGATAAATTAATATTAGCCATACATTACTCAGAAATAAAGGCGTCAATAAGTGTTTTAACTTTGTAATGGTTTTGTAGTGAGCAGAGTATCAAGTGTCAGCAATAGGGACCTGATCAAACTTAACCTAACTAACCCAAAGCAGTAAAGAAAAATGTTTATTCAAAATAGTTAGAGTTAGTGACATGATACACGCCTCACGAGATACCCACCCTGATGAATATTCCCTGGAATGATTGGGCTATCACTCCGACCCTCGATGTTTACTTGAATGTGAATTACATCACTCCCTTCATCGTTTGATACAATCACGTGCCACAGTCCGCTGTCCTCTCTCGTCAGATTACGAAGATGGATGGTGAGATTAAGATCAGGCGGGTCACCAGTCACAGAATACCAACAGTGCTTGTTTTCATGGATTAAATTACTGGCACTTTCAACGGCCGTTGTGCAATTCAAGACAACTTGTAAATATTTATTTTTGTCCACATTTCTATTCTGTATCATCTGTTTGATTTGGCAGGAAATGATATTTGAAGTATGAGAGCGAAATGGAAATGTGACGTCAGCATTTTGACCAATGTCCAAGTTGTTATTGCTTGAAAATTTCTTGACAAATTCTGGGGGACCTGAGATAAACAAAATTCCCTTTATGCATTTAAGGTCAAAAATTAAACAAACAAAATGACATAAAAAGAATTATTTTTTTTTACAATTTATGGTTGAGTAAACTTGCCTATCCCTATTTCTAAGTTTAATTGTTATATAAATTGTTAAATTTTCAGTGTAACCCGAATTTGGGCACTCCTTATGATAGTATTTTTTAAGTGTCAGAGTTGAAATAAACACTCGAGTTGAGAATATGCTAGAAACTGCTGTTGCAATGCAAACCAGATCAAACTGGATAAGTAGTTTTATTAACCAATGGATAAAACTTTCAAGTACTTGACCAGCCAATGGGTTCAGATCAAAGGTTTATATGCTGTAGAAAATTCTATTGTCTAATTACTTGAATTTGGTGTGGCAAGAATTTCGGTCATGAAAGGTGGCTGTTACCTTAATGGTGAGTTAGCTGACTGATTGAGAGAGAATTAACTTAGAAATATTCCTTGAATTTTTGCTATTGATATGTTATACTCGCCTTTTACTTAGAGATGTATTGTGTGAGCAGACTATTATTTCTACACATTGTGAAGTATAATACTTATATGTAGAATTCTAAATATTTGGCATTGGTTCTAGGGTAACCACTCAAAAAGTGATATGTTATATTTATTACGCTGTATGTGTGTATCAGACTAATAAATACCGTTGCAGGAAACTGAAAGTTGAGACTTGTATGTAAGAGGGAATTGAGTTAAAAAGGAATAAACTGGAAACTTAGTGTTTGTTCCCTGATTTTAATTTTTTTTACAGGGAAAAATCAGTCCTTCCTTATTTTATTGGAATCTTTCGGTTATAAAACACTTTGACCATGTTAGACGCGAGTGGCATTTGCTGCAGTGCATTTAAGTGTAAGGAATACACTGCACTCCATTGATGTATGCCGGCAACGTATGCTGACTAGATCGAGCAATTTTTTGCGGCTTCATCTATGCAAGGTTACACAGAAGCTGTTATCATTTATCTCTAATAACTCCTTTTCTGTTCTCTGATAAGAACTATCCTGTCATTTGTATTAAATTTTGTCTTTGTGAAGGGAAGGGGAAGGGGGAGGAAGGAAGGAAGGAAGGAAGATGGTGACATCGAAATATTGATTAATTTAATAAAATCTCAAAAGTTACAGAAAGGACTATTCATTATAAATACAAACGCAAAAGTAAAAACAAATATTAACAACATATTATTAACTTACATTCAATTAGCATATTTATAGACTTGTTTCCTTCTGACCTATCAGCCTCGCAACGAAGTAGGCCTGCATGATTGCATTCGACAGGTGAAAACCTATAGGAGATGTTTCCAGTCTCGTTGCCCATTATCAATACAGTTTTGTGTCTGTCCAGCAAACTAACGCTGGATGGAGGATTGCCGTTCTCCCAAGCGCAGGTAACTGTTACAAATTTGTGTTTAGGAATAAAAGAGTTATATCCCTCTATTTCAAATTTTGTGATGAATGGGGGATCTGAAATATAAACAAATAGGTGCTTGAAAGAAATCTGCAAAGTACACAAAAGATATTAAATGTTCCACATTAAGCAAAATCTTCTCTGAAGCTAATCGTAAAGGTAATTATGCCCGTTTAATAGGGAATATATGTAGGCACGTATTCATGTATTAATGCACGTCTCTGTTTGTATGTGTGTGTGTGTGTGGTGTGTGTGTGTGTGTGTGTGTGTGTGTGTGTGTGTGTGTGTGTGTGTGTGTGTGTGTGTGTGTGTGTGTGTGTTACTAACATAATTATTATTTATGTCCTCTATTTATTTATTGTTAAATGTGAAATTAATGTGATTAATGATGTTTATTCATTTATTATTATATTTGATCTTCATTCTTCGTATAGTTTGAACATTGATTTGTTGTACCCTGTAAACTATTGTTATTTAGAAAATATGTGTGATTGTGTTCATTGATATACTTTGAATTCTAGTTCCTTGAGCAATGCTTCGTGTACTCTTTGCTAAATTCGCTCTTTTGTGAACCGTTCATACAAAGTTTGGCTCTTTGTCAAGTAAGATGATTACCATTACATACAAAGTACGGTTATTTGTCAAGTAAGATGATTACCATTAAATACAAAGTACGGCTATTTGTCAATTAAGATGATTGCCATTACATACAAAATACGGCTATTTGTCAAGTAAGATGATTACTATTAGATACAAAGTTTGGCTATTTGTCAAGTAAGATTTGTAGCATGTACCAATACTGCTCTCACTAAGAAAGCTTAGACAAGGGCCAGTTTTAATTTAAAAACGGTAAGTGACTGTCGACAGATAAACACAAGTTTTATATGTAGATTTGATACACGTAACATGAGGAAATAAAAAGAGTTATCTGTCGACAGATAAAAGCATGTTTTGTATTTAGATTTGATATACATAACATGAGGAAATAAAAAGAGTTAAAATAAAGAAGCCTATGTTAGCATGTTAGTATCTCTCGTTCTCAATGCAGTCGCAATGTTTGAAACCTACAGACAAGACAAAGAGATAATTAATGGTGTACATTTGCAATTGAAGATTACTACCACAACTACGAATTTGAATCTATCCACGTATATCGAGTTGGCAGAGATGAACGGAGATAATGATAAGGCTGTTAATGTCCTTTCTTCATCACAAATGGTTGGTCTACCACCATCACCATAGGACAGTGATAAATATAATAACTGGGGCTACCCAATCCCCATCTCAGAGTAAGTCCAAGTCACAGAGAAATAATCACTCGTGCTATCCACGCGAATCTACACACACACCTTTCTAATACTGAAAAGAAAGATGATAGGATACTGCTAACTCCAAGCTTATTAGTTTAGTGAACAAGAATGATTCAGTTATGTTTTATATGGGGACACGTTATGTCAGCAATTCCAAGTGTTGTGTGAGCTTACATGGAAGTTGTAAACGTTTGAGTGATTTATTTGACTTGGTGAATTCTGCTCGTCCTTGTGCCATTTTAATGTAGCTGATTTTGTAAGGATTATGTTTTTCCAGAGTTTCGATGGGGTTGAATAAATGAGCATTTGTCATTTGAAAACTGCTTCCTCTTTAAGTTCTCAAAAAAAAACTTTGGTCTCGTTGTCGCCATGATATACGTGTGTGTGTGTGCGTGTGTGTGTGTGCGTGTGTGTGTGTGTGTGTGTGTGTGTGTGCGTGTGTGTGTGTGTGCGTGTGTGTGTGTGTGTGTGAGAGAGAGAGAGAGAGAGAGAGAGAGAGAGAGAGAGAGAGAGAGAATCATTAATATGCCTATGTTGCATGCGTGTCTGGAAGGACTTTTGGATGAAGCCACACATTTTGTAAATATCAGTCTTTTAGAGTAAATTATTATAATGTTCAAACCACGTTTCAATCTCATCTTGTACGAATGTCTATAGCATGAATACGCCTTTTTAACATTACAATTATAACGCTCGCTATCTGTCTTCAATAACATGTTTTCTTTGCACTATAAAACGGTAAATAATCCTATTGTGTTATTCTGGATATGAAAATTAAAAAAACATTGTCTAATTCATTAGACAAAAGCCATTTTAGTTAAATAGTTTAGGAAGTTCTAGTTTATCTTCTAATGATGTAAATAATTTATGTGATGTAGGCCTAGACACACTCTAGTATGGTACAGAAGTAAACATGTTCTCATCAGATATTGGTGAGTTCATTACTGGCATGCACATTACCTTTATTAGTCGAACAACTCACTTAGTAATTATATCGATTAAAAGTAGAAATTTTTATTTGTTTAAATTTTGCGAAATATTATCATGCAAACTATTCAAAATTAATATTAGCGGAAATAATGTAATAAGAAAACATAACTAATAATTTGCGTTTATAAATAAACACTTTCGAGAAATATTCCCAACAGCCTTCATAATTTGATTTAATATTTAAGTGCAATTAAAAAATAACAATTTAGATCCGTGAACAAATTTTAAGAGAACAAATAGAACGAACGACATATTTCTAAACACTTCTATAAATTATTTACTTACAAATTACTCTCAACCTTAGTAGAGCATCTTGGACAGCATTGTTTGACATTGACCACCTCCACTCTACGTTGTCCTCTCTACGGACGACGAAACTCCAGCTATAAAATCCATGAGAGTCCAAACAATGGCAAGAATTGTATATAGGAAGATTTTCACAGGTTCTGGGTATTTTGCACCGAGGCGTGAATACACCGCTAGACGTGTCATTTCTTGAAATAAGAATGTCACCATACGTCATGTTGCTACAGTTGGTATTACGTACGGAGAATGTGATGTTAACTGTGACGTTTTCGTGTACCAAAAGTACCCCGTTATCAATTGGTGATTCAAACTTGAACTCGCCACCTTCAAGAAAGATGCATTACAACGGTCACTTGCTTTCAGCAATTATCAGGCAGGAATGATAACAAATACCAAACAAATACTGTTTTGTTAAAACGAAAGTATTGAATTGTTAATCATATATGAACACGTCGTGCTAACAAAGATGAAATAGTAGTGTTAAGTTGATATTACTGTATAAATTATTATTATTATCAGGAAATTAAAGTGCCTAGATGAACCCATATTTATAATTTCCTTAATTCGTGTGAAATTAATCAACATATGACGTTACACTGCAAAGCAATTTTTTAATTCCTTGACTTATTAACCCTCTTTTAGAAGGCCAAATATTTGCTTTGACTGAATATTACCCTCGATAAATCTTACTATGTTATGGTTATACTATCTATCTAAACAGAGAAGGGGAAGGGTGTATATTGTGATCCAGAGTTGGGAATGTAGAAAATATGCATCGCTGGACGTAAGAGGTGAACAACATTCAGACAACATTTACGAAAATACTGATATAATGTTGTCGAACGTTAAGAGTATCGCACTCATAATTTCATCTATAATGCTGAATACATACTAAGGAAAAGCTTTTGTGTACAAGTATGTGTATTCATATTTTTCAATCTACCAGCCTAACGAAATATGTTCATCATTGATATATGTCATTCTTCCTAGTACTCCCGCCATCCCTCAGTCTATCTAATTTATTTTATTTCTTTCATTCTGATGGAATATATTGATCTCCATGGTGATTAGTTGTTAGATGGCAAATATAGCACATAGCTTCAGCTAATACCCTAATAAATACATAGTAATGAACAATGTGTTCTATTAAATCTTATATAACTAACTTAGTTCGGAATCAAATTGAAAACTATAAAATATTGTGCACTGTGGTCTCTGTTATGATAGAGGGTTTTTTTCATTTATATATAATTGCTAATACGTTATTAGGTAGTAATACAGACAGAATACGAAGTAGAGTGAAAAATACATAAATGATCAGACGTGGTCTCCGATAGATAGGTAGATAGATAGATAGATAGATAGAGAGAGAGAGAGAGAGAGAGAGAGAGAGAGAGAGGAGAGAGAGAGAGAATAAACGTATGTGGATAGAATGACATAAGAACATATATAATTAACATTTGTATAGACTGTTAGATAAAACTGACTGACAGATTGTGGGTATACAATTAAAGTGATAAATAGCTAGATAAGTGTATTCATTAGATAATTATACTAGAAATTGAATACTATTTATAGTAATTAGAAAAAAAATATAGAGAAGGTGGATAATGTTTTCACATTCTATAGACATACGTATTATTGATCAGTGTTTTCACATTCTATAGACATACGTATTATTGATCAGTGTTTTCACATTCTATAGACATATTATTGACCAGTGTTCGAACTATTCCACAAACAGAAAACCGTGAACTTCAGTAAATCCCAAATCTGTGCATTTCCCCTATAATATAAAATGTACAAACACATATCATCTCACGAACAGCAAACATTATTTGTCTTAGAAATATTCTTTACGAATGAACGTTTTGACATACAATATACCCAATGAAAAATATGTTGAAAATGTTTTGAATTATCCACTTTTCCACAAGATACTTTACACGTGTCTCTGTCTCTCTGAAATCGTCTGACTCTCCAAATGCGTCCCTCTGTCTCTCTGAATGCGTCTCTCCGTCACTATTGGCATTCAATAATATGTAAGCATATCTCCTGCTCTTTTAAATAAAAATATTATTTATATATAAACACATAAACTCACATGCAGTTGTGCCCGCAATTTCAGTTGCCAATGAAGTAACCAGAAAAGCAGACACACAGAGTAACGTTTTCGATGTTATCATTGTTTACTCTCCATCACAAGCTGTATTAATGTAACTGTAAAACTAGTAATCTGCAAAGAACATTGCAGTAATGGTATTTGGGATTTGACGTGAAAGTTTTCGGTTTCGCTTCACTACTTATTTCCCTCAGTTTTGTTTCTATATTTTTAAGGAAATGCTTAGTACAGTTATTGTTATGTCTTTATATCTCGTCTAAATGTTACCGAGCTCCCAAATTTCAGAAACAGGAAAAAGAAAGCAAAACCAGAATTTTGAAAGTTCAACGTATATATGCTCATTGTTTAGAAGCGGAAGTAAAAGTCGAAAATATACAGGTTATTAGGCTGAAAACGGCGTTCATTCACATCATTAGAAGGATGTATTTTTATAAACGAGTCATAACCAAACGTTTCCAAATTCAGTTTTTTTGCAAGCATCTCTTATCAAAAAATCACATTTACATTTTATATGATTTATACTGTTACAAATTCATCCACTGGAGATGGACCGAAAGTTTCTTTGTTGAAGAAGTACTCTATTCTAATCAGTTAGAATATGAATATAACTCGAGTCACGTGATAAAGGCGATTGTTAGCTTGTGGTAAGTTAACTGACTGATCAAGAAAGCTCATTTCACAACGGTTAACACATTAAAATGACTTTAATAATGATGATGGGAATATGTATTTAGTCCATTACTTGTATTAATGATGAGTGTCTATACTCGATCTGAAATACTTAAATATCTAACTGTTGCACTAATTCCTATGGGGAAGAAATATATGCAGGTTTGAGATTCACGTTTTATATCCATCTGAATATTACCTTAGCGGACTTTAATATGTCGTTCTAAAATTAATAAAATTGCTGATGGTAAGCATAATGAAAATGTAACAAACATTTTCAACCTTTCCTCTATGTGTCACTTTATGATGTGTATACACCATTTGTATGAACTTATTATGTTAAAATTTGGTACATATTGTTATTTCTCTACTTGTTTTGCCTTACTATTAATGCAGTGTACATATTGTGTTGTCTACTTGTTTTGCCTTACTAATGATGCAGTATACATATAGTGTTGTCTACTTGTTTTGCCTTACTAATGATGCAGTATACATATAAAGTTGTCTACTTGTTTTGCCTTAGTAATAATGTAGAATTAATCAGTGTAAGCTGAGTGAGATGAGTAACTAAATTTTATTAAAACAATCTGATAAGTTATTTTATAGAGAGGGTGGATAGTGCGAGGTAGACTGGACTTTTATAAAGAGACCCTTATTTTGCAGAAACTGAGTCAACAGCAACGCCTTATCGTCATCTTATCGTTATCTTATGGTCACCTTATAGTAATCTTATTGTCATTTTATGGTAACCTTATTGTTATCCTATGTTCATCTTATAATCATATTATGTTTACCTTATAGTTACTGTAAGAGTGTATCACGGACTGTGGTTTCCTTACCTCTTGTGACCGTGCTTGGGGTTGAGTTCTGACCCTATGACCTGAGAGAGGTGAGCTACCACTGTACTTCCGACCGGCTAATTCTGACTGACGTCATTTCTTACTCTGCAGAACTCCAAGAAAGGGCAGGGGGTGGGGGAGACAACTCTGTGGAACGCAGGTCAAGAAATAATAGTTCACAATGTAGTCTACGTGTCTCTTTTGATAGCAACGATATGTCAAACTCAGCAGGTACTGACGAACACCAAAGAACTATAAGTCCATTAGAGCAATCGAAGAGTCTGGATTGTTTTAGAGACTACGCGTCTGTATGTGTTTGCTTTAGTGTTATGTGAAAGAGAAAAAGAAAGAATATTATACCAGTAAAAAATTCAGGATTGAATTAATGGAACACAGTGCTGTTTTTTATTAGAGTGTATATGCCTATATGATTCTTTCTCTGTGTGTGTGTGTGTGTATGAGAGAGAGATAGTGTAACTTAAAGAGAGCATATTAAAATGGAAGCCTTAGATGAATAGAAAACTGTACGTTTTGGGTTTTTTTTAAGAGTGTATAGTTTTCTTTCAGTGTGAGAGAGAAAGACAGATGGAGAGAAAGATAACTTATCATAGCAGTATAAAGGAAAGCTTTTATTTTTTAAGAGTCTATATGTGTGTGTGTATATATACGTGTGAGAGAGTGAAAAGAGAGCGAGAGAGAAAGAATGAGATAGAGGATATCATTGGAACACAGAGTACATTTTACTTTGTTAGAGTCTGTATATTTGTATGTTTCAGTGAGTGTGCATTTTATAGCAGTATAAATGGAAACATTTGATCAATGGAACACTGTACATTTATTAATTTACAGTCTATATATGTATATTTATTTTTTTTATTTTGGGGGGGGGGGGGCGTATGTGTTTGTGAAATAGAGAGGCAGTAAGAGAGCCTGTTATTTAAGTATGAATGCAGCATTTGATCCGTGGAACACAATGTACTTGTTTTTTAGTCTGTATGTTTCTATATTTCTTGTGTAATTGTGTGTGTGTGTGTGAGAGAGTAAAGAGAAAGACTCGCGAAGGAGCGAGCGCACACAGAGAAATAGAGCAACTCAAAGAGAATATTTAGTAGAAGTTGCATACCTACACACACAATCAGAAACATACTGAAAAAAAGGTGCACACAGACATAAGTTGAAGAAGAAAACACACATACAAGCAGTGAAAATTGGCGCACAGACACGAATTAAAGAAGGATGAGAAAAGGAAGAAACCCCCCTTCCCCAACACATGCACACAATGAATTGTAGAAGAAATACGACAAATATACACACAAACTGAGAGAAAGAATAAGAAGGCGGGCACATAAACATACCTACTCTGAAAAGTAAAAAGCGCACAAACACAGACTTACACTAAGAAAAAGAAAAAAGTTCAGACAGCTCACACACACACAGAGGAAGAAGAACAGGTCGCGCACACACAAGCCAAGACAAATACAGAAAGACACACACTGAGAAAAGAATAAGTCAAGTAGAAGCAGAACAAGGAGCACAAACACATATACAAAAATTGACGAAGAAGGCACACAGATACATATACCATCAGAAGTGGAAGGCACGGATTCATACACACAATGTTAAACAGAAGTAACTCTCACGCACAGATTCTCACGGAGGTGGACAAACATACACACGCAGTGAATCGATGAGGAAGATGTACTCATTCACATACTAGCTGAGAAGCGGAAGGCGTACGTGTACGTACACACACATCTAAGAGAGTGGGAAGTTAACGATTCTCATACGTTAAGAAAAACGTGTTTACGCGTCTTTCTCTCTCTCTGTACCTTCTTATTCTTTATGTTGAGCTTCCGCCTTAAAATTTTTCTCCGTGTGCGCGCCTTCTTCATTACTTTTAATTATATAAGCATTTCTTCTTCCTCACAACAATGGGGCATTGGGTTTGTTCCCCCTTCTATTTCATTTATAGGTGTATGAATGCATCTTTTATTGCACTGTGGGTGTATGTATACAAATCTTACCTTTGCTTTTCAGAATGTTTGTTCAGGAGTAATGCTGTCAAATAAGTTGTTTCTCCAATACTTCAGAATTGTGCTGCGGTTATTTCCCTTGAAATGTACAAATCCGCAACACAGTTACAGAATATGATTAGAGAAACTGCATTGTTGTTTACTTTTTCCCTCTCACACTAAGACTTTGCTTGTGCAATACGATTGTTTTAATAGTAGCTGTTGTTGTAATAGCTGTAATGTGTAATGCGAAGAAAAATATTCTCCATAGTACCGGAAAAAGTCCATAATTATATATGCCTGATCTTACTAAATGATTAATTTATAATAAAGACAGCCACCATTATGTACATTATCCAAAGCAGGAATACATTTCAGGAATTTCTTCATTATATTAATTTTCTTTCTAATATATATAAATATTGATAGACACCTAATGTGCAAAGGTTTCAGGCTATTGAGGATTAAGAGCATTCTTTTGCCAATTGACAGTTTTAAATAGTAAAAAGTTACAAGGAACAAATCTTCACATCCTAAAACTAAAAGTAAGCACACACACACAAATATATATACTGTCATGAGAGATAAATGTTTTTAGTAAGTTTTCTTACAATACAGTGCAGAAAAAATGTGACATGTGCATTAAAGTTCTAAAATTACCTAATAATTTGATTAATGTATATTAATATAGTTTCTAAAAATAGCAAAAATGTACAAGCACATATAATGTACATTAATTTATGTATATTTCTGGCCCATACTGTTAAACATTACGAAACAGTAAATGCAAAAAACAAAAATAATATTGAACTATAAGCAGAGAAATCTTCACAAAGTAAACTTAATTGCAATGCAGTGTTGTCTAATTTGGATTTGCTATACTACTTCTGCTACTACATGTACATGCAATTATTAAAGAAATCTGCCAGCAGATTGAAATGCTTATTTAGGTTAAGCAACACAACATGAAACATGCTGTTGTGGAAAGCATGTAATTGTGTGCATTCAACATATAAGAACATTCCTTGTGGTACCAAGCTAGATTGCACTAGAATCATTGAAATGAAAAAGATTAAATTAGATGAATGATTAGCAAATGTCTGAGTGTGTTTGTGTATAAAATATGAAGATTTCTTTACTGTGTGTGAGGGCATTTTTAATATAGATCTTTCCAAACTGAATCCAACATACCAAAAGCGTTTCTGTAGATGAATTACAAGCAGAGTTATTACAGTTTTAGCGTTACAGTGATTTCATCCATTTTGTTTTAACTACTTTAGAGCTTGTTCCAACCCGAAAATGAATAAATGGCTAATTTTGACTGAGTATATTTGAAAATAACATTGCAAAGCCTCTTTAAAAAACACAGCCATATTATGTTGGATACTAAGAATGTGGAGAGCTTGAATTATATTGTTCATTATTTCTTCTTTTTGTGGGACCTTCAAAGTGAACTATTTGTACAATTTCACTTTGGTTCGAATTGATTTACAAACTTAATTTTAATATCATTGAAACCAGCAAAAAAGGTTCTATGTGCTATATACTTTTTTAAAGTATTAGTAATGATTTTGAAAAATGTTTGGAATACCTAGTTAGTTATTTTTAATGCAATACTGAGAATAGCAAAGGAAACTTGACCAAAAAAAACCAAATGAACACAGCACTAGTGTCTCATGCTATTGCATACATTAACTGCATGCAGAACAAAGAAATAACTTTAATGTGGTTATCATGCATATGACTTTTAGTAACTTTGTCATGTGGGGTTATCACCCAAAGACTTTTAATACTAAAATAACATTTATAAAAGTTTTCCAACTTTCCACGGTTTTAAATAAAGTTGAAATTACTGAAATATCTGTCTTTTCTAATATATATACACACAAATGTATTTATGTGAACCCTTGTCCACTTGATCGGTAGTTAAGTCAGAGGGAGGAGGAGAGGTTTGGAACATAGTTACTTAATAATTTCCAACTGAGTTACTTTTATTGTCTGTCAGCGATTTTTTTTTGATAAAGAGATATTGCGGATTTCTTTGCTGTGCAAATATTTTATCTTGACCTAAAAACTGATCTCTCACCCTGTAATATAATTTCAAACAGGCAATTGATAAAAACAAAGATAAATAGTAACTAAATTTATTTTACATGTATTAAGTAAACATTCCAATCTATACATGATTCTGATAACTGTACCAATTTAAGATAGACAAAAGATGTCCTTTGTATTTTATGTTAAAAATATGTCAAAGATCAAGACAATAACTCTCATTAAAATAAAGAACACTGAAAAGTTATTCAGATAAAAGTTATCAAACTGCTGCATAAAAGTGAAATTACTCACTATGTTTTTCAAAAAATAAAAACACATGTGAAGTCAGTGAACAAAAAGCAATGCATAGCTATATAACACCAAAGTCCAAGAGCAGTCAAATGAACATTCTAAAATTATGTGCTGCTATCAACATATAAATCAATTTGTAAAAAAAACCAAACATGAAATAATATAATTCTGTACCTAAAACTTTTCATAAACCATGAAATAAGTTTGATTTAAAAAAGACGGCACTCGTTAAGGTGAAATGACATGCAAGTGAACAACAATAAAAATCTTAACGGGATAAAATATTTTCTTAAAACTTTCTATATGTGTCATGTCCAGTTTTCATTTAACAACCCCGTACTAATTTAGGCACTGATTATCAATATTAATTTATAGGATAACCCCTAACCTTAGCGACGGCTGGACTTGCCTAATTTATCTCCCTTCCAATGTCACAATCTCAGCTAGATTGTTCATGACACGTAGTCGGATAAATTAGTTGACTTCTCTGCTACAATATTACCTCCTCCTTTATTTATAGATTAATAAATATGGTTCTTTATTTCTCTATTCATGACAACCCCCCAGTAGCAGTTCCTTTGGTCGTACATACATTTATGTAATAATAAAGAGATAACCGTTAAGAAAGTTAAACAATAAAATTAGATCAAAACAAGAGAAATTGACAAATCGATTTTCGCGAGTACAGAATGATTACGCGCGACCCGGAATGTCATTTCATTATGCACACCATGTAGAATCTAGTTCTGAACTTTTCGGGACTTAGCTTATTAAGACATGTCGTCCTGTTGTGTCTACTGATGCACGCTGACCACCGTGACCTTAGGCAACTCTCCTCGTCGACAGGCAGGGATACGGTTCAGCATATACGTTCATTTCTTGGTGTTTCGGCTCCAGCTGAAAGGGCTTGGACTCCCACTGAGCTGGTTAGAATTATGAGGTAAACCTCGAGACCGGCTGCAAATGCATAGTTAAATACGTTTCAGCTTCGTGTGACAATAATGATTTTTATGGGCCTTCTAACTGCAGAGTGAATCGTTCTTTACAATATTCACTATCTCAAAATTTGGATTACATGGAAATTCAAATATATAAAATCTTGTAATATATATATTCGTCCATTAATTCAAAATTGCCAGTAATACCGTTTCGCTAATGACTACGTGGCGGGTTTGACCCTCCGGTGATAACAATCAGTTAACGGTAGTTCAATTACATAATTACATACATGTGGTGTCCTCACCACTACTACAAATATAACATAACTGCCACTTAGCTCTGTAGAAAAATGTATCATCTTAGCAATAAATTCACAAGGAAATTCCACATACATTCATAATACAAAATATATAGAAAATATTACAACTCAATACAGAGAAATAAAAAAAATTACCACTATGATGTTTCTGATAGGCACGGCCGCAGATGGACGGACAGCTCTCTCTCTACCCATGTAAATCAGGCACAATGCTTATGGCGTCTCACGCTTCCCTCCCTACTACTGAAATCAGATTCAAAAGTTCTTGTATATTCTAAAAAAGAGAATGATTAAGTGGTTCTCAGATTGAAAAATTATAGAGTCATACGTATAAGCATTTACTAATACTAGTAGTGTTCATTTTTTTGTAACATATATCAAACTCAATATGTAGTGTATTATTTAGCGGAAAAGTCCTCAGATGACCCTGACTTAGTAAAGGACTTTATAAATAAATACAATAAAATATATTGGTAATGACAAGCAATAATTTACTTTTTTTCTTTTATTTCAGGAACCACCATTTGTTTTATAAAGGGGAAATTAATGAATTCACCATGAGGCTTTGTGCAGAGTATAAAAACTATATAAGAATTAAAGAATCATTTTATTGTTTAAAAAATTAAAACAGGTTGATGAACAGCCTATAGTTTTGTCTTCAATAAGGCTTAATTAACTATTAATTATTAATATTAATTAATAGTTAGTAGGATTTTTCATTGGAATTAGAAGTTCACAGTACAAATAGTGCTAAGATAATATTTATGGAACAGTATAGAAATAAGAATATTTTTAATTGGGGTGATAGCAAGTACTGTGATGATGTGGATGCCAAGTTTGTTTTTAAATGGGGTTTAACAATGGAGACAACAGAAGAGCCTATTACAGGAAGAATTTTATATTTATAAAAATATGTACTGTGATTAATATTTCAATCTGTGTTGTACTTATTCATTGTTGGAAATAAATATCACATAAATGAAACACGTTTTATTTACAGGGTATATTATTATATCAATCATATGAAAAGGCTTTCGTACCTATTAATGAAAGCTGGAAAAAATATAAAACTTTCAGTAGCTTTAAAATATTCATCTTTATGTAAATTTCTTTCTTGCAGTTTAATATGCCTAGATATGAAAGCTAAAAAAAGAAAGATAATTTTTTCACCCATTACTAGGCCTCCATATGAAAGCTACACAGTTGGAAAGTTTGTGAACAGTACATTTATGATGTGTAAGAGTAAGATGGCAGCAGTACTGCACCTACTATCAGGGGTGGGAATTGGTGAAAGTGTTTTGGGCTTACTGGCAAGCGACGGCGCCAAAGGCGCCGCGAAATTCAAGGGGTTCCGGGGGCATAAAAAATACATTAATGAAAAGTTGGAAGAAAGTTCTATTTAACAAACTATTTCACAAGTGTGATAAATACAGAACATAAACACAGCACTTGTGACAAAATGGTAAATTTTTCGGAATTTAGCAGTTGTCTGCTATCGCCATATAGAGGCTGGTTCTACCTACATAAATATATTTTATTCTGTGTATCTCTGTATGTATTTGCTGTATATATCATTAAGTGTACTTGATCAATGTTGAGTTGCTTGTGTAGTGTGATGTTAATTTGTATTGTTAATAAAATTTACTATTTCTTTGTTAAACACCCACACTCTCTGAGTGGCACAATTAAGAGAGAGAGAGGTTGCAACAGTGGGTGGGGGCCAGTGTTAGTCAATTGTGTCTACCTGTAATATGAGGGTTAGAACTGAAGGAGTATGGAAGTTGCTCCTTCTCCCAGGTCTGCAAATTGAGGTGTGTGTATTTATCATAATGTAGAGAGATAATAATATTCTCATAAGAGATCATCCTCTCATCATTTCAAATAACCTGTTGCAAATATCAAAGTTCACAAATATACTTTTTATTCTGCCAAAAATAATAGACAAAATTTCTATTTCCACTCATAAAGTCCAAGATAAACTGACCCTGAAAAATACTTACTGGAATTTCAACTGCCCACACATCACCTCCCATTTTGCAGTTTAGCTGGATGGCAATCTTTGTAGCAATAGACATGAGACCTTGCTTCTTCATAAGAGTACGTGCAACCACCACCTGAGATGGTACTGGAAATCAAAAGAAAAGGTATCTGTAAGAAATGTGCACTTAGCTTTTTACAGGGGTGGGAATTGGTGAAAGTGTTTTGGGCTTACTGGCAAGCGACGGCGCCAAAGGCGCCGCGAAATTCAAGGGGTTCTGGGGGCATAAAAAATACATTAATGAAAAGTTGGAAGAAAGTTCTATTTAACAAACTATTTCACAAGTGTGATAAATACAGAACATAAACACAGCACTTGTGACAAAATGGTAAATTTTTCGGAATTTAGCAGTTGTCTGCTATCGCCATATAGAGGCTGGTTCTACCTACATAAATATATTTTATTCTGCGTATCTCTGTATGTATTTGCTGTATATATCATTAAGTGTACTTGATCAATGTTGAGTTGCTTGTGTAGTGTGATGTTAATTTGTATTGTTAATAAAATTTACTATTTCTTTGTTAAACACCCACACTCTCTGAGTGGCACAATTAAGAGAGAGAGAGGTTGCAACAGTGGGTGGGGGCCAGTGTTAGTCAATTGTGTCTACCTGTAATATGAGGGTTAGAACTGAAGGAGTATGGAAGTTGCTCCTTCTCCCAGGTCTGCAAATTGAGGTGTGTGTATTTATCATAATGTAGAGAGATAATAATATTCTCATAAGAGATCATCCTCTCATCATTTCAAATAACCTGTTGCAAATATCAAAGTTCACAAATATACTTTTTATTCTGCCAAAAATAATAGACAAAATTTCTATTTCCACTCATAAAGTCCAAGATAAACTGACCCTGAAAAATACTTACTGGAATTTCAACTGCCCACACATCACCTCCCATTTTGCAGTTTAGCTGGATGGCAATCTTTGTAGCAATAGACATGAGACCTTGCTTCTTCATAAGAGTACGTGCAACCACCACCTGAGATGGTACTGGAAATCAAAAGAAAAGGTATCTGTAAGAAATGTGCACTTAGCTTTTTACAGGGGTGGGAATTGGTGAAAGTGTTTTGGGCTTACTGGCAAGCGACGGCGCCAAAGGCGCCGCGAAATTCAAGGGGTTCCGGGGGCATAAAAAATACATTAATGAAAAGTTGGAAGAAAGTTCTATTTAACAAACTATTTCACAAGTGTGATAAATACAGAACATAAACACAGCACTTGTGACAAAATGGTAAATTTTTCGGAATTTAGCAGTTGTCTGCTATCGCCATATAGAGGCTGGTTCTACCTACATAAATATATTTTATTCTGCGTATCTCTGTATGTATTTGCTGTATATATCATTAAGTGTACTTGATCAATGTTGAGTTGCTTGTGTAGTGTGATGTTAATTTGTATTGTTAATAAAATTTACTATTTCTTTGTTAAACACCCACACTCTCTGAGTGGCACAATTAAGGGGAGGTTTGAGGGTGAAACTGCAAAAAACTCACATAAAAATCAAGCAATCACAACTCCTGTATTTATTAACTTATTGCCATAATTTTTTGTATGCAGTTAATCACACCTATTGCTAACACAATTAAGCAATAAAACAGTTTATCTGATGTTTTAATGTGTAGTTATATGGATTATAATGACACATGTGTTTTTGTGTCGACGCAAAACTACATTCTGCCGTTCAACTGATTACAAGTAAACTATACATTATTTTAATGTGAAATTTGGTATACTTCAGGTAGGTATGTTGTAGTACAATGTGAACTAACATGAAAAGTCTACCATGAAAATTTTTGTTGTTTTTGTTGAAATATATATTTGAAGAGGTTTGACATAGTAAAAATAAGTCTTCTATTTTACACACTTGCTTCTTTCTAGTTCAGAATGTAGCCATATGTGTGCTGGAACTATGTTCAAAATTTCATGGCATTCTGATAAATAGTTTCTGAGATATCTATAAAACCGTACTGGCAGCGCATAAAAAACTGATTCTGAGAAAACGCGTCGCAAAGTTTTTCTTTACTAAAGTCATGTGTTTTGATAATAAATATAAGTTAAATAGATGAATCTTTTTATTTTATAATCAAACATTAATTACATTTTAAAGACAGTAACATTACCAACTTATTCTTGACCACCAGCAAGATAAAACTGCTGAATGTTAGCATTATTAGATGCATTTTGAACAATTTTTACGCGTACATTGTGAAAAATAAAACTGAGACAGTGAGAGGCTAAGTCATGTCTTGTCTAGTGCACTGATGGTAGTTTGTCGAATCCCCTAGAGGTTTCTGGCAATGTGGGCATAAAAGTCTCTTTATAAAGTTTAAAAGGAGTTCACAGTCTACAAAACGAAAGCCTGTTAATGTTATTTATTCATTATCACTGTCAACTTCCATTTCACACGCTTTACCTTCAAGTTTTGCATGAGGCAGAGACATTGCCTGTAGCAGACGATGTATTTGTGACACGGCGTCGCTCATTGTATACAACACGTGTTCAGCATAGAATTATTTACTGTAATCAGTCATTTAGTATGTCTGTTTCCCTGGAATCTTCGATTTCTGGAAGAATAGGATTGTTTTATTTTCCCCATCTTAGTTTTACTTTACTCAAGCCTCAAATAGAACTCAAACTGAACGTAGATTGTAACTTTCATGAGATCGAAGCTGTGAAACACGCCATGAGGTCAGTTTGCTAAATCCGACTTGCTCTTGAAAGCTAATCGCTGATTGGCTGATTTTAGACCCTTTGCTATATTAGTCTGTTAACAAGTAGCCAATGAAAATGCATGTTATGGTGGATTTTGGACATGGAAATGGGAAGCTAAAGCTGGCTTTTCTGGTTCTTTTGGTATATTATATGTAATATTATATTATGTAGGAGACGAGATATGACCTTTGAAACTTTATGCATATATAATTAGCTATAATTGCACTTTTGTTTATGCATACCTACTCAATTAAAACTTAAATTAAAAGGCTTTTTATTAACAGCTACGAAAATGTGAACGTGGGAAGTGAAAGTAGAATGATTAAAGTTAACAATAACACGAAGAACAAAAAACACACAAAAAATAAAAAATCTTATAATTTTCACCCTCAAACCTCCCCTTAAGAGAGAGAGAGGTTGCAACAGTGGGTGGGGGCCAGCGTTAGTCAATTGTGTCTACCTGTAATATGAGGGTTAGAACTGAAGGAGTATGGAAGTTGCTCCTTCTCCCAGGTCTGCAAATTGAGGTGTGTGTATTTATCATAATGTAGAGAGATAATAATATTCTCATAAGAGATCATCCTCTCATCATTTCAAATAACCTGTTGCAAATATCAAAGTTCACAAATATACTTTTTATTCTGCCAAAAATAATAGACAAAATTTCTATTTCCACTCATAAAGTCCAAGATAAACTGACCCTGAAAAATACTTACTGGAATTTCAACTGCCCACACATCACCTCCCATTTTGCAGTTTAGCTGGATGGCAATCTTTGTAGCAATAGACATGAGACCTTGCTTCTTCATAAGAGTACGTGCAACCACCACCTGAGATGGTACTGGAAATCAAAAGAAAAGGTATCTGTAAGAAATGTGCACTTAGCTTTTTACAGGGGTGGGAATTGGTGAAAGTGTTTTGGGCTTACTGGCAAGCGACGGCGCCAAAGGCGCCGCGAAATTCAAGGGGTTCCGGGGGCATAAAAAATACATTAATGAAAAGTTGGAAGAAAGTTCTATTTAACAAACTATTTCACAAGTGTGATAAATACAGAACATAAACACAGCACTTGTGACAAAATGGTAAATTTTTCGGAATTTAGCAGTTGTCTGCTATCGCCATATAGAGGCTGGTTCTACCTACATAAATATATTTTATTCTGCGTATCTCTGTATGTATTTGCTGTATATATCATTAAGTGTACTTGATCAATGTTGAGTTGCTTGTGTAGTGTGATGTTAATTTGTATTGTTAATAAAATTTACTATTTCTTTGTTAAACACCCACACTCTCTGAGTGGCACAATTAAGAGAGAGAGAGGTTGCAACAGTGGGTGGGGGCCAGCGTTAGTCAATTGTGTCTACCTGTAATATGAGGGTTAGAACTGAAGGAGTATGGAAGTTGCTCCTTCTCCCAGGTCTGCAAATTGAGGTGTGTGTATTTATCATAATGTAGAGAGATAATAATATTCTCATAAGAGATCATCCTCTCATCATTTCAAATAACCTGTTGCAAATATCAAAGTTCACAAATATACTTTTTATTCTGCCAAAAATAATAGACAAAATTTCTATTTCCACTCATAAAGTCCAAGATAAACTGACCCTGAAAAATACTTACTGGAATTTCAACTGCCCACACATCACCTCCCATTTTGCAGTTTAGCTGGATGGCAATCTTTGTAGCAATAGACATGAGACCTTGCTTCTTCATAAGAGTACGTGCAACCACCACCTGAGATGGTACTGGAAATCAAAAGAAAAGGTATCTGTAAGAAATGTGCACTTAGCTTTTTACAGGGGTGGGAATTGGTGAAAGTGTTTTGGGCTTACTGGCAAGCGACGGCGCCAAAGGCGCCGCGAAATTCAAGGGGTTCCGGGGGCATAAAAAATACATTAATGAAAAGTTGGAAGAAAGTTCTATTTAACAAACTATTTCACAAGTGTGATAAATACAGAACATAAACACAGCACTTGTGACAAAATGGTAAATTTTTCGGAATTTAGCAGTTGTCTGCTATCGCCATATAGAGGCTGGTTCTACCTACATAAATATATTTTATTCTGCGTATCTCTGTATGTATTTGCTGTATATATCATTAAGTGTACTTGATCAATGTTGAGTTGCTTGTGTAGTGTGATGTTAATTTGTATTGTTAATAAAATTTACTATTTCTTTGTTAAACACCCACACTCTCTGAGTGGCACAATTAAGAGAGAGAGAGGTTGCAACAGTGGGTGGGGGCCAGCGTTAGTCAATTGTGTCTACCTGTAATATGAGGGTTAGAACTGAAGGAGTATGGAAGTTGCTCCTTCTCCCAGGTCTGCAAATTGAGGTGTGTGTATTTATCATAATGTAGAGAGATAATAATATTCTCATAAGAGATCATCCTCTCATCATTTCAAATAACCTGTTGCAAATATCAAAGTTCACAAATATACTTTTTATTCTGCCAAAAATAATAGACAAAATTTCTATTTCCACTCATAAAGTCCAAGATAAACTGACCCTGAAAAATACTTACTGGAATTTCAACTGCCCACACATCACCTCCCATTTTGCAGTTTAGCTGGATGGCAATCTTTGTAGCAATAGACATGAGACCTTGCTTCTTCATAAGAGTACGTGCAACCACCACCTGAGATGGTACTGGAAATCAAAAGAAAAGGTATCTGTAAGAAATGTGCACTTAGCTTTTTACAGGGGTGGGAATTGGTGAAAGTGTTTTGGGCTTACTGGCAAGCGACGGCGCCAAAGGCGCCGCGAAATTCAAGGGGTTCCGGGGGCATAAAAAATACATTAATGAAAAGTTGGAAGAAAGTTCTATTTAACAAACTATTTCACAAGTGTGATAAATACAGAACATAAACACAGCACTTGTGACAAAATGGTAAATTTTTCGGAATTTAGCAGTTGTCTGCTATCGCCATATAGAGGCTGGTTCTACCTACATAAATATATTTTATTCTGCGTATCTCTGTATGTATTTGCTGTATATATCATTAAGTGTACTTGATCAATGTTGAGTTGCTTGTGTAGTGTGATGTTAATTTGTATTGTTAATAAAATTTACTATTTCTTTGTTAAACACCCACACTCTCTGAGTGGCACAATTAAGAGAGAGAGAGGTTGCAACAGTGGGTGGGGGCCAGCGTTAGTCAATTGTGTCTACCTGTAATATGAGGGTTAGAACTGAAGGAGTATGGAAGTTGCTCCTTCTCCCAGGTCTGCAAATTGAGGTGTGTGTATTTATCATAATGTAGAGAGATAATAATATTCTCATAAGAGATCATCCTCTCATCATTTCAAATAACCTGTTGCAAATATCAAAGTTCACAAATATACTTTTTATTCTGCCAAAAATAATAGACAAAATTTCTATTTCCACTCATAAAGTCCAAGATAAACTGACCCTGAAAAATACTTACTGGAATTTCAACTGCCCACACATCACCTCCCATTTTGCAGTTTAGCTGGATGGCAATCTTTGTAGCAATAGACATGAGACCTTGCTTCTTCATAAGAGTACGTGCAACCACCACCTGAGATGGTACTGGAAATCAAAAGAAAAGGTATCTGTAAGAAATGTGCACTTAGCTTTTTACAGGGGTGGGAATTGGTGAAAGTGTTTTGGGCTTACTGGCAAGCGACGGCGCCAAAGGCGCCGCGAAATTCAAGGGGTTCCGGGGGCATAAAAAATACATTAATGAAAAGTTGGAAGAAAGTTCTATTTAACAAACTATTTCACAAGTGTGATAAATACAGAACATAAACACAGCACTTGTGACAAAATGGTAAATTTTTCGGAATTTAGCAGTTGTCTGCTATCGCCATATAGAGGCTGGTTCTACCTACATAAATATATTTTATTCTGCGTATCTCTGTATGTATTTGCTGTATATATCATTAAGTGTACTTGATCAATGTTGAGTTGCTTGTGTAGTGTGATGTTAATTTGTATTGTTAATAAAATTTACTATTTCTTTGTTAAACACCCACACTCTCTGAGTGGCACAATTAAGAGAGAGAGAGGTTGCAACAGTGGGTGGGGGCCAGCGTTAGTCAATTGTGTCTACCTGTAATATGAGGGTTAGAACTGAAGGAGTATGGAAGTTGCTCCTTCTCCCAGGTCTGCAAATTGAGGTGTGTGTATTTATCATAATGTAGAGAGATAATAATATTCTCATAAGAGATCATCCTCTCATCATTTCAAATAACCTGTTGCAAATATCAAAGTTCACAAATATACTTTTTATTCTGCCAAAAATAATAGACAAAATTTCTATTTCCACTCATAAAGTCCAAGATAAACTGACCCTGAAAAATACTTACTGGAATTTCAACTGCCCACACATCACCTCCCATTTTGCAGTTTAGCTGGATGGCAATCTTTGTAGCAATAGACATGAGACCTTGCTTCTTCATAAGAGTACGTGCAACCACCACCTGAGATGGTACTGGAAATCAAAAGAAAAGGTATCTGTAAGAAATGTGCACTTAGCTTTTTACAGGGGTGGGAATTGGTGAAAGTGTTTTGGGCTTACTGGCAAGCGACGGCGCCAAAGGCGCCGCGAAATTCAAGGGGTTCCGGGGGCATAAAAAATACATTAATGAAAAGTTGGAAGAAAGTTCTATTTAACAAACTATTTCACAAGTGTGATAAATACAGAACATAAACACAGCACTTGTGACAAAATGGTAAATTTTTCGGAATTTAGCAGTTGTCTGCTATCGCCATATAGAGGCTGGTTCTACCTACATAAATATATTTTATTCTGTGTATCTCTGTATGTATTTGCTGTATATATCATTAAGTGTACTTGATCAATGTTGAGTTGCTTGTGTAGTGTGATGTTAATTTGTATTGTTAATAAAATTTACTATTTCTTTGTTAAACACCCACACTCTCTGAGTGGCACAATTAAGAGAGAGAGAGGTTGCAACAGTGGGTGGGGGCCAGTGTTAGTCAATTGTGTCTACCTGTAATATGAGGGTTAGAACTGAAGGAGTATGGAAGTTGCTCCTTCTCCCAGGTCTGCAAATTGAGGTGTGTGTATTTATCATAATGTAGAGAGATAATAATATTCTCATAAGAGATCATCCTCTCATCATTTCAAATAACCTGTTGCAAATATCAAAGTTCACAAATATACTTTTTATTCTGCCAAAAATAATAGACAAAATTTCTATTTCCACTCATAAAGTCCAAGATAAACTGACCCTGAAAAATACTTACTGGAATTTCAACTGCCCACACATCACCTCCCATTTTGCAGTTTAGCTGGATGGCAATCTTTGTAGCAATAGACATGAGACCTTGCTTCTTCATAAGAGTACGTGCAACCACCACCTGAGATGGTACTGGAAATCAAAAGAAAAGGTATCTGTAAGAAATGTGCACTTAGCTTTTTACAGGGGTGGGAATTGGTGAAAGTGTTTTGGGCTTACTGGCAAGCGACGGCGCCAAAGGCGCCGCGAAATTCAAGGGGTTCCGGGGGCATAAAAAATACATTAATGAAAAGTTGGAAGAAAGTTCTATTTAACAAACTATTTCACAAGTGTGATAAATACAGAACATAAACACAGCACTTGTGACAAAATGGTAAATTTTTCGGAATTTAGCAGTTGTCTGCTATCGCCATATAGAGGCTGGTTCTACCTACATAAATATATTTTATTCTGTGTATCTCTGTATGTATTTGCTGTATATATCATTAAGTGTACTTGATCAATGTTGAGTTGCTTGTGTAGTGTGATGTTAATTTGTATTGTTAATAAAATTTACTATTTCTTTGTTAAACACCCACACTCTCTGAGTGGCACAATTAAGAGAGAGAGAGGTTGCAACAGTGGGTGGGGGCCAGCGTTAGTCAATTGTGTCTACCTGTAATATGAGGGTTAGAACTGAAGGAGTATGGAAGTTGCTCCTTCTCCCAGGTCTGCAAATTGAGGTGTGTGTATTTATCATAATGTAGAGAGATAATAATATTCTCATAAGAGATCATCCTCTCATCATTTCAAATAACCTGTTGCAAATATCAAAGTTCACAAATATACTTTTTATTCTGCCAAAAATAATAGACAAAATTTCTATTTCCACTCATAAAGTCCAAGATAAACTGACCCTGAAAAATACTTACTGGAATTTCAACTGCCCACACATCACCTCCCATTTTGCAGTTTAGCTGGATGGCAATCTTTGTAGCAATAGACATGAGACCTTGCTTCTTCATAAGAGTACGTGCAACCACCACCTGAGATGGTACTGGAAATCAAAAGAAAAGGTACCTGTAAGAAATGTGCACTTAGCTTTTTACAGGGGTGGGAATTGGTGAAAGTGTTTTGGGCTTACTGGCAAGCGACGGCGCCAAAGGCGCCGCGAAATTCAAGGGGTTCCGGGGGCATAAAAAATACATTAATGAAAAGTTGGAAGAAAGTTCTATTTAACAAACTATTTCACAAGTGTGATAAATACAGAACATAAACACAGCACTTGTGACAAAATGGTAAATTTTTCGGAATTTAGCAGTTGTCTGCTATCGCCATATAGAGGCTGGTTCTACCTACATAAATATATTTTATTCTGTGTATCTCTGTATGTATTTGCTGTATATATCATTAAGTGTACTTGATCAATGTTGAGTTGCTTGTGTAGTGTGATGTTAATTTGTATTGTTAATAAAATTTACTATTTCTTTGTTAAACACCCACACTCTCTGAGTGGCACAATTAAGAGAGAGAGAGGTTGCAACAGTGGGTGGGGGCCAGTGTTAGTCAATTGTGTCTACCTGTAATATGAGGGTTAGAACTGAAGGAGTATGGAAGTTGCTCCTTCTCCCAGGTCTGCAAATTGAGGTGTGTGTATTTATCATAATGTAGAGAGATAATAATATTCTCATAAGAGATCATCCTCTCATCATTTCAAATAACCTGTTGCAAATATCAAAGTTCACAAATATACTTTTTATTCTGCCAAAAATAATAGACAAAATTTCTATTTCCACTCATAAAGTCCAAGATAAACTGACCCTGAAAAATACTTACTGGAATTTCAACTGCCCACACATCACCTCCCATTTTGCAGTTTAGCTGGATGGCAATCTTTGTAGCAATAGACATGAGACCTTGCTTCTTCATAAGAGTACGTGCAACCACCACCTGAGATGGTACTGGAAATCAAAAGAAAAGGTATCTGTAAGAAATGTGCACTTAGCTTTTTACAGGGGTGGGAATTGGTGAAAGTGTTTTGGGCTTACTGGCAAGCGACGGCGCCAAAGGCGCCGCGAAATTCAAGGGGTTCCGGGGGCATAAAAAATACATTAATGAAAAGTTGGAAGAAAGTTCTATTTAACAAACTATTTCACAAGTGTGATAAATACAGAACATAAACACAGCACTTGTGACAAAATGGTAAATTTTTCGGAATTTAGCAGTTGTCTGCTATCGCCATATAGAGGCTGGTTCTACCTACATAAATATATTTTATTCTGTGTATCTCTGTATGTATTTGCTGTATATATCATTAAGTGTACTTGATCAATGTTGAGTTGCTTGTGTAGTGTGATGTTAATTTGTATTGTTAATAAAATTTACTATTTCTTTGTTAAACACCCACACTCTCTGAGTGGCACAATTAAGAGAGAGAGAGGTTGCAACAGTGGGTGGGGGCCAGTGTTAGTCAATTGTGTCTACCTGTAATATGAGGGTTAGAACTGAAGGAGTATGGAAGTTGCTCCTTCTCCCAGGTCTGCAAATTGAGGTGTGTGTATTTTTATCATAATGTAGAGAGATAATAATATTCTCATAAGAGATCATCCTCTCATCATTTCAAATAACCTGTTGCAAATATCAAAGTTCACAAATATACTTTTTATTCTGCCAAAAATAATAGACAAAATTTCTATTTCCACTCATAAAGTCCAAGATAAACTGACCCTGAAAAATACTTACTGGAATTTCAACTGCCCACACATCACCTCCCATTTTGCAGTTTAGCTGGATGGCAATCTTTGTAGCAATAGACATGAGACCTTGCTTCTTCATAAGAGTACGTGCAACCACCACCTGAGATGGTACTGGAAATCAAAAGAAAAGGTATCTGTAAGAAATGTGCACTTAGCTTTTTACAGGGGTGGGAATTGGTGAAAGTGTTTTGGGCTTACTGGCAAGCGACGGCGCCAAAGGCGCCGCGAAATTCAAGGGGTTCCGGGGGCATAAAAAATACATTAATGAAAAGTTGGAAGAAAGTTCTATTTAACAAACTATTTCACAAGTGTGATAAATACAGAACATAAACACAGCACTTGTGACAAAATGGTAAATTTTTCGGAATTTAGCAGTTGTCTGCTATCGCCATATAGAGGCTGGTTCTACCTACATAAATATATTTTATTCTGTGTATCTCTGTATGTATTTGCTGTATATATCATTAAGTGTACTTGATCAATGTTGAGTTGCTTGTGTAGTGTGATGTTAATTTGTATTGTTAATAAAATTTACTATTTCTTTGTTAAACACCCACACTCTCTGAGTGGCACAATTAAGAGAGAGAGAGGTTGCAACAGTGGGTGGGGGCCAGTGTTAGTCAATTGTGTCTACCTGTAATATGAGGGTTAGAACTGAAGGAGTATGGAAGTTGCTCCTTCTCCCAGGTCTGCAAATTGAGGTGTGTGTATTTTTATCATAATGTAGAGAGATAATAATATTCTCATAAGAGATCATCCTCTCATCATTTCAAATAACCTGTTGCAAATATCAAAGTTCACAAATATACTTTTTATTCTGCCAAAAATAATAGACAAAATTTCTATTTCCACTCATAAAGTCCAAGATAAACTGACCCTGAAAAATACTTACTGGAATTTCAACTGCCCACACATCACCTCCCATTTTGCAGTTTAGCTGGATGGCAATCTTTGTAGCAATAGACATGAGACCTTGCTTCTTCATAAGAGTACGTGCAACCACCACCTGAGATGGTACTGGAAATCAAAAGAAAAGGTATCTGTAAGAAATGTGCACTTAGCTTTTTACAGGGGTGGGAATTGGTGAAAGTGTTTTGGGCTTACTGGCAAGCGACGGCGCCAAAGGCGCCGCGAAATTCAAGGGGTTCCGGGGGCATAAAAAATACATTAATGAAAAGTTGGAAGAAAGTTCTATTTAACAAACTATTTCACAAGTGTGATAAATACAGAACATAAACACAGCACTTGTGACAAAATGGTAAATTTTTCGGAATTTAGCAGTTGTCTGCTATCGCCATATAGAGGCTGGTTCTACCTACATAAATATATTTTATTCTGTGTATCTCTGTATGTATTTGCTGTATATATCATTAAGTGTACTTGATCAATGTTGAGTTGCTTGTGTAGTGTGATGTTAATTTGTATTGTTAATAAAATTTACTATTTCTTTGTTAAACACCCACACTCTCTGAGTGGCACAATTAAGAGAGAGAGAGGTTGCAACAGTGGGTGGGGGCCAGTGTTAGTCAATTGTGTCTACCTGTAATATGAGGGTTAGAACTGAAGGAGTATGGAAGTTGCTCCTTCTCCCAGGTCTGCAAATTGAGGTGTGTGTATTTTTATCATAATGTAGAGAGATAATAATATTCTCATAAGAGATCATCCTCTCATCATTTCAAATAACCTGTTGCAAATATCAAAGTTCACAAATATACTTTTTATTCTGCCAAAAATAATAGACAAAATTTCTATTTCCACTCATAAAGTCCAAGATAAACTGACCCTGAAAAATACTTACTGGAATTTCAACTGCCCACACATCACCTCCCATTTTGCAGTTTAGCTGGATGGCAATCTTTGTAGCAATAGACATGAGACCTTGCTTCTTCATAAGAGTACGTGCAACCACCACCTGAGATGGTACTGGAAATCAAAAGAAAAGGTATCTGTAAGAAATGTGCACTTAGCTTTTTACAGGGGTGGGAATTGGTGAAAGTGTTTTGGGCTTACTGGCAAGCGACGGCGCCAAAGGCGCCGCGAAATTCAAGGGGTTCCGGGGGCATAAAAAATACATTAATGAAAAGTTGGAAGAAAGTTCTATTTAACAAACTATTTCACAAGTGTGATAAATACAGAACATAAACACAGCACTTGTGACAAAATGGTAAATTTTTCGGAATTTAGCAGTTGTCTGCTATCGCCATATAGAGGCTGGTTCTACCTACATAAATATATTTTATTCTGTGTATCTCTGTATGTATTTGCTGTATATATCATTAAGTGTACTTGATCAATGTTGAGTTGCTTGTGTAGTGTGATGTTAATTTGTATTGTTAATAAAATTTACTATTTCTTTGTTAAACACCCACACTCTCTGAGTGGCACAATTAAGAGAGAGAGAGGTTGCAACAGTGGGTGGGGGCCAGTGTTAGTCAATTGTGTCTACCTGTAATATGAGGGTTAGAACTGAAGGAGTATGGAAGTTGCTCCTTCTCCCAGGTCTGCAAATTGAGGTGTGTGTATTTATCATAATGTAGAGAGATAATAATATTCTCATAAGAGATCATCCTCTCATCATTTCAAATAACCTGTTGCAAATATCAAAGTTCACAAATATACTTTTTATTCTGCCAAAAATAATAGACAAAATTTCTATTTCCACTCATAAAGTCCAAGATAAACTGACCCTGAAAAATACTTACTGGAATTTCAACTGCCCACACATCACCTCCCATTTTGCAGTTTAGCTGGATGGCAATCTTTGTAGCAATAGACATGAGACCTTGCTTCTTCATAAGAGTACGTGCAACCACCACCTGAGATGGTACTGGAAATCAAAAGAAAAGGTATCTGTAAGAAATGTGCACTTAGCTTTTTACAGGGGTGGGAATTGGTGAAAGTGTTTTGGGCTTACTGGCAAGCGACGGCGCCAAAGGCGCCGCGAAATTCAAGGGGTTCCGGGGGCATAAAAAATACATTAATGAAAAGTTGGAAGAAAGTTCTATTTAACAAACTATTTCACAAGTGTGATAAATACAGAACATAAACACAGCACTTGTGACAAAATGGTAAATTTTTCGGAATTTAGCAGTTGTCTGCTATCGCCATATAGAGGCTGGTTCTACCTACATAAATATATTTTATTCTGCGTATCTCTGTATGTATTTGCTGTATATATCATTAAGTGTACTTGATCAATGTTGAGTTGCTTGTGTAGTGTGATGTTAATTTGTATTGTTAATAAAATTTACTATTTCTTTGTTAAACACCCACACTCTCTGAGTGGCACAATTAAGGGGAGGTTTGAGGGTGAAACTGCAAAAAACTCACATAAAAATCAAGCAATCACAACTCCTGTATTTATTAACTTATTGCCATAATTTTTTGTATGCAGTTAATCACACCTATTGCTAACACAATTAAGCAATAAAACAGTTTATCTGATGTTTTAATGTGTAGTTATATGGATTATAATGACACATGTGTTTTTGTGTCGACGCAAAACTACATTCTGCCGTTCAACTGATTACAAGTAAACTATACATTATTTTAATGTGAAATTTGGTATACTTCAGGTAGGTATGTTGTAGTACAATGTGAACTAACATGAAAAGTCTACCATGAAAATTTTTGTTGTTTTTGTTGAAATATATATTTGAAGAGGTTTGACATAGTAAAAATAAGTCTTCTATTTTACACACTTGCTTCTTTCTAGTTCAGAATGTAGCCATATGTGTGCTGGAACTATGTTCAAAATTTCATGGCATTCTGATAAATAGTTTCTGAGATATCTATAAAACCGTACTGGCAGCGCATAAAAAACTGATTCTGAGAAAACGCGTCGCAAAGTTTTTCTTTACTAAAGTCATGTGTTTTGATAATAAATATAAGTTAAATAGATGAATCTTTTTATTTTATAATCAAACATTAATTACATTTTAAAGACAGTAACATTACCAACTTATTCTTGACCACCAGCAAGATAAAACTGCTGAATGTTAGCATTATTAGATGCATTTTGAACAATTTTTACGCGTACATTGTGAAAAATAAAACTGAGACAGTGAGAGGCTAAGTCATGTCTTGTCTAGTGCACTGATGGTAGTTTGTCGAATCCCCTAGAGGTTTCTGGCAATGTGGGCATAAAAGTCTCTTTATAAAGTTTAAAAGGAGTTCACAGTCTACAAAACGAAAGCCTGTTAATGTTATTTATTCATTATCACTGTCAACTTCCATTTCACACGCTTTACCTTCAAGTTTTGCATGAGGCAGAGACATTGCCTGTAGCAGACGATGTATTTGTGACACGGCGTCGCTCATTGTATACAACACGTGTTCAGCATAGAATTATTTACTGTAATCAGTCATTTAGTATGTCTGTTTCCCTGGAATCTTCGATTTCTGGAAGAATAGGATTGTTTTATTTTCCCCATCTTAGTTTTACTTTACTCAAGCCTCAAATAGAACTCAAACTGAACGTAGATTGTAACTTTCATGAGATCGAAGCTGTGAAACACGCCATGAGGTCAGTTTGCTAAATCCGACTTGCTCTTGAAAGCTAATCGCTGATTGGCTGATTTTAGACCCTTTGCTATATTAGTCTGTTAACAAGTAGCCAATGAAAATGCATGTTATGGTGGATTTTGGACATGGAAATGGGAAGCTAAAGCTGGCTTTTCTGGTTCTTTTGGTATATTATATGTAATATTATATTATGTAGGAGACGAGATATGACCTTTGAAACTTTATGCATATATAATTAGCTATAATTGCACTTTTGTTTATGCATACCTACTCAATTAAAACTTAAATTAAAAGGCTTTTTATTAACAGCTACGAAAATGTGAACGTGGGAAGTGAAAGTAGAATGATTAAAGTTAACAATAACACGAAGAACAAAAAACACACAAAAAATAAAAAATCTTATAATTTTCACCCTCAAACCTCCCCTTAAGAGAGAGAGAGGTTGCAACAGTGGGTGGGGGCCAGCGTTAGTCAATTGTGTCTACCTGTAATATGAGGGTTAGAACTGAAGGAGTATGGAAGTTGCTCCTTCTCCCAGGTCTGCAAATTGAGGTGTGTGTATTTATCATAATGTAGAGAGATAATAATATTCTCATAAGAGATCATCCTCTCATCATTTCAAATAACCTGTTGCAAATATCAAAGTTCACAAATATACTTTTTATTCTGCCAAAAATAATAGACAAAATTTCTATTTCCACTCATAAAGTCCAAGATAAACTGACCCTGAAAAATACTTACTGGAATTTCAACTGCCCACACATCACCTCCCATTTTGCAGTTTAGCTGGATGGCAATCTTTGTAGCAATAGACATGAGACCTTGCTTCTTCATAAGAGTACGTGCAACCACCACCTGAGATGGTACTGGAAATCAAAAGAAAAGGTATCTGTAAGAAATGTGCACTTAGCTTTTTACAGGGGTGGGAATTGGTGAAAGTGTTTTGGGCTTACTGGCAAGCGACGGCGCCAAAGGCGCCGCGAAATTCAAGGGGTTCCGGGGGCATAAAAAATACATTAATGAAAAGTTGGAAGAAAGTTCTATTTAACAAACTATTTCACAAGTGTGATAAATACAGAACATAAACACAGCACTTGTGACAAAATGGTAAATTTTTCGGAATTTAGCAGTTGTCTGCTATCGCCATATAGAGGCTGGTTCTACCTACATAAATATATTTTATTCTGCGTATCTCTGTATGTATTTGCTGTATATATCATTAAGTGTACTTGATCAATGTTGAGTTGCTTGTGTAGTGTGATGTTAATTTGTATTGTTAATAAAATTTACTATTTCTTTGTTAAACACCCACACTCTCTGAGTGGCACAATTAAGAGAGAGAGAGGTTGCAACAGTGGGTGGGGGCCAGCGTTAGTCAATTGTGTCTACCTGTAATATGAGGGTTAGAACTGAAGGAGTATGGAAGTTGCTCCTTCTCCCAGGTCTGCAAATTGAGGTGTGTGTATTTATCATAATGTAGAGAGATAATAATATTCTCATAAGAGATCATCCTCTCATCATTTCAAATAACCTGTTGCAAATATCAAAGTTCACAAATATACTTTTTATTCTGCCAAAAATAATAGACAAAATTTCTATTTCCACTCATAAAGTCCAAGATAAACTGACCCTGAAAAATACTTACTGGAATTTCAACTGCCCACACATCACCTCCCATTTTGCAGTTTAGCTGGATGGCAATCTTTGTAGCAATAGACATGAGACCTTGCTTCTTCATAAGAGTACGTGCAACCACCACCTGAGATGGTACTGGAAATCAAAAGAAAAGGTATCTGTAAGAAATGTGCACTTAGCTTTTTACAGGGGTGGGAATTGGTGAAAGTGTTTTGGGCTTACTGGCAAGCGACGGCGCCAAAGGCGCCGCGAAATTCAAGGGGTTCCGGGGGCATAAAAAATACATTAATGAAAAGTTGGAAGAAAGTTCTATTTAACAAACTATTTCACAAGTGTGATAAATACAGAACATAAACACAGCACTTGTGACAAAATGGTAAATTTTTCGGAATTTAGCAGTTGTCTGCTATCGCCATATAGAGGCTGGTTCTACCTACATAAATATATTTTATTCTGCGTATCTCTGTATGTATTTGCTGTATATATCATTAAGTGTACTTGATCAATGTTGAGTTGCTTGTGTAGTGTGATGTTAATTTGTATTGTTAATAAAATTTACTATTTCTTTGTTAAACACCCACACTCTCTGAGTGGCACAATTAAGAGAGAGAGAGGTTGCAACAGTGGGTGGGGGCCAGCGTTAGTCAATTGTGTCTACCTGTAATATGAGGGTTAGAACTGAAGGAGTATGGAAGTTGCTCCTTCTCCCAGGTCTGCAAATTGAGGTGTGTGTATTTATCATAATGTAGAGAGATAATAATATTCTCATAAGAGATCATCCTCTCATCATTTCAAATAACCTGTTGCAAATATCAAAGTTCACAAATATACTTTTTATTCTGCCAAAAATAATAGACAAAATTTCTATTTCCACTCATAAAGTCCAAGATAAACTGACCCTGAAAAATACTTACTGGAATTTCAACTGCCCACACATCACCTCCCATTTTGCAGTTTAGCTGGATGGCAATCTTTGTAGCAATAGACATGAGACCTTGCTTCTTCATAAGAGTACGTGCAACCACCACCTGAGATGGTACTGGAAATCAAAAGAAAAGGTATCTGTAAGAAATGTGCACTTAGCTTTTTACAGGGGTGGGAATTGGTGAAAGTGTTTTGGGCTTACTGGCAAGCGACGGCGCCAAAGGCGCCGCGAAATTCAAGGGGTTCCGGGGGCATAAAAAATACATTAATGAAAAGTTGGAAGAAAGTTCTATTTAACAAACTATTTCACAAGTGTGATAAATACAGAACATAAACACAGCACTTGTGACAAAATGGTAAATTTTTCGGAATTTAGCAGTTGTCTGCTATCGCCATATAGAGGCTGGTTCTACCTACATAAATATATTTTATTCTGTGTATCTCTGTATGTATTTGCTGTATATATCATTAAGTGTACTTGATCAATGTTGAGTTGCTTGTGTAGTGTGATGTTAATTTGTATTGTTAATAAAATTTACTATTTCTTTGTTAAACACCCACACTCTCTGAGTGGCACAATTAAGAGAGAGAGAGGTTGCAACAGTGGGTGGGGGCCAGTGTTAGTCAATTGTGTCTACCTGTAATATGAGGGTTAGAACTGAAGGAGTATGGAAGTTGCTCCTTCTCCCAGGTCTGCAAATTGAGGTGTGTGTATTTATCATAATGTAGAGAGATAATAATATTCTCATAAGAGATCATCCTCTCATCATTTCAAATAACCTGTTGCAAATATCAAAGTTCACAAATATACTTTTTATTCTGCCAAAAATAATAGACAAAATTTCTATTTCCACTCATAAAGTCCAAGATAAACTGACCCTGAAAAATACTTACTGGAATTTCAACTGCCCACACATCACCTCCCATTTTGCAGTTTAGCTGGATGGCAATCTTTGTAGCAATAGACATGAGACCTTGCTTCTTCATAAGAGTACGTGCAACCACCACCTGAGATGGTACTGGAAATCAAAAGAAAAGGTATCTGTAAGAAATGTGCACTTAGCTTTTTACAGGGGTGGGAATTGGTGAAAGTGTTTTGGGCTTACTGGCAAGCGACGGCGCCAAAGGCGCCGCGAAATTCAAGGGGTTCCGGGGGCATAAAAAATACATTAATGAAAAGTTGGAAGAAAGTTCTATTTAACAAACTATTTCACAAGTGTGATAAATACAGAACATAAACACAGCACTTGTGACAAAATGGTAAATTTTTCGGAATTTAGCAGTTGTCTGCTATCGCCATATAGAGGCTGGTTCTACCTACATAAATATATTTTATTCTGCGTATCTCTGTATGTATTTGCTGTATATATCATTAAGTGTACTTGATCAATGTTGAGTTGCTTGTGTAGTGTGATGTTAATTTGTATTGTTAATAAAATTTACTATTTCTTTGTTAAACACCCACACTCTCTGAGTGGCACAATTAAGAGAGAGAGAGGTTGCAACAGTGGGTGGGGGCCAGCGTTAGTCAATTGTGTCTACCTGTAATATGAGGGTTAGAACTGAAGGAGTATGGAAGTTGCTCCTTCTCCCAGGTCTGCAAATTGAGGTGTGTGTATTTATCATAATGTAGAGAGATAATAATATTCTCATAAGAGATCATCCTCTCATCATTTCAAATAACCTGTTGCAAATATCAAAGTTCACAAATATACTTTTTATTCTGCCAAAAATAATAGACAAAATTTCTATTTCCACTCATAAAGTCCAAGATAAACTGACCCTGAAAAATACTTACTGGAATTTCAACTGCCCACACATCACCTCCCATTTTGCAGTTTAGCTGGATGGCAATCTTTGTAGCAATAGACATGAGACCTTGCTTCTTCATAAGAGTACGTGCAACCACCACCTGAGATGGTACTGGAAATCAAAAGAAAAGGTATCTGTAAGAAATGTGCACTTAGCTTTTTACAGGGGTGGGAATTGGTGAAAGTGTTTTGGGCTTACTGGCAAGCGACGGCGCCAAAGGCGCCGCGAAATTCAAGGGGTTCCGGGGGCATAAAAAATACATTAATGAAAAGTTGGAAGAAAGTTCTATTTAACAAACTATTTCACAAGTGTGATAAATACAGAACATAAACACAGCACTTGTGACAAAATGGTAAATTTTTCGGAATTTAGCAGTTGTCTGCTATCGCCATATAGAGGCTGGTTCTACCTACATAAATATATTTTATTCTGTGTATCTCTGTATGTATTTGCTGTATATATCATTAAGTGTACTTGATCAATGTTGAGTTGCTTGTGTAGTGTGATGTTAATTTGTATTGTTAATAAAATTTACTATTTCTTTGTTAAACACCCACACTCTCTGAGTGGCACAATTAAGAGAGAGAGAGGTTGCAACAGTGGGTGGGGGCCAGCGTTAGTCAATTGTGTCTACCTGTAATATGAGGGTTAGAACTGAAGGAGTATGGAAGTTGCTCCTTCTCCCAGGTCTGCAAATTGAGGTGTGTGTATTTATCATAATGTAGAGAGATAATAATATTCTCATAAGAGATCATCCTCTCATCATTTCAAATAACCTGTTGCAAATATCAAAGTTCACAAATATACTTTTTATTCTGCCAAAAATAATAGACAAAATTTCTATTTCCACTCATAAAGTCCAAGATAAACTGACCCTGAAAAATACTTACTGGAATTTCAACTGCCCACACATCACCTCCCATTTTGCAGTTTAGCTGGATGGCAATCTTTGTAGCAATAGACATGAGACCTTGCTTCTTCATAAGAGTACGTGCAACCACCACCTGAGATGGTACTGGAAATCAAAAGAAAAGGTATCTGTAAGAAATGTGCACTTAGCTTTTTACAGGGGTGGGAATTGGTGAAAGTGTTTTGGGCTTACTGGCAAGCGACGGCGCCAAAGGCGCCGCGAAATTCAAGGGGTTCCGGGGGCATAAAAAATACATTAATGAAAAGTTGGAAGAAAGTTCTATTTAACAAACTATTTCACAAGTGTGATAAATACAGAACATAAACACAGCACTTGTGACAAAATGGTAAATTTTTCGGAATTTAGCAGTTGTCTGCTATCGCCATATAGAGGCTGGTTCTACCTACATAAATATATTTTATTCTGTGTATCTCTGTATGTATTTGCTGTATATATCATTAAGTGTACTTGATCAATGTTGAGTTGCTTGTGTAGTGTGATGTTAATTTGTATTGTTAATAAAATTTACTATTTCTTTGTTAAACACCCACACTCTCTGAGTGGCACAATTAAGAGAGAGAGAGGTTGCAACAGTGGGTGGGGGCCAGTGTTAGTCAATTGTGTCTACCTGTAATATGAGGGTTAGAACTGAAGGAGTATGGAAGTTGCTCCTTCTCCCAGGTCTGCAAATTGAGGTGTGTGTATTTATCATAATGTAGAGAGATAATAATATTCTCATAAGAGATCATCCTCTCATCATTTCAAATAACCTGTTGCAAATATCAAAGTTCACAAATATACTTTTTATTCTGCCAAAAATAATAGACAAAATTTCTATTTCCACTCATAAAGTCCAAGATAAACTGACCCTGAAAAATACTTACTGGAATTTCAACTGCCCACACATCACCTCCCATTTTGCAGTTTAGCTGGATGGCAATCTTTGTAGCAATAGACATGAGACCTTGCTTCTTCATAAGAGTACGTGCAACCACCACCTGAGATGGTACTGGAAATCAAAAGAAAAGGTATCTGTAAGAAATGTGCACTTAGCTTTTTACAGGGGTGGGAATTGGTGAAAGTGTTTTGGGCTTACTGGCAAGCGACGGCGCCAAAGGCGCCGCGAAATTCAAGGGGTTCCGGGGGCATAAAAAATACATTAATGAAAAGTTGGAAGAAAGTTCTATTTAACAAACTATTTCACAAGTGTGATAAATACAGAACATAAACACAGCACTTGTGACAAAATGGTAAATTTTTCGGAATTTAGCAGTTGTCTGCTATCGCCATATAGAGGCTGGTTCTACCTACATAAATATATTTTATTCTGCGTATCTCTGTATGTATTTGCTGTATATATCATTAAGTGTACTTGATCAATGTTGAGTTGCTTGTGTAGTGTGATGTTAATTTGTATTGTTAATAAAATTTACTATTTCTTTGTTAAACACCCACACTCTCTGAGTGGCACAATTAAGAGAGAGAGAGGTTGCAACAGTGGGTGGGGGCCAGCGTTAGTCAATTGTGTCTACCTGTAATATGAGGGTTAGAACTGAAGGAGTATGGAAGTTGCTCCTTCTCCCAGGTCTGCAAATTGAGGTGTGTGTATTTATCATAATGTAGAGAGATAATAATATTCTCATAAGAGATCATCCTCTCATCATTTCAAATAACCTGTTGCAAATATCAAAGTTCACAAATATACTTTTTATTCTGCCAAAAATAATAGACAAAATTTCTATTTCCACTCATAAAGTCCAAGATAAACTGACCCTGAAAAATACTTACTGGAATTTCAACTGCCCACACATCACCTCCCATTTTGCAGTTTAGCTGGATGGCAATCTTTGTAGCAATAGACATGAGACCTTGCTTCTTCATAAGAGTACGTGCAACCACCACCTGAGATGGTACTGGAAATCAAAAGAAAAGGTATCTGTAAGAAATGTGCACTTAGCTTTTTACAGGGGTGGGAATTGGTGAAAGTGTTTTGGGCTTACTGGCAAGCGACGGCGCCAAAGGCGCCGCGAAATTCAAGGGGTTCCGGGGGCATAAAAAATACATTAATGAAAAGTTGGAAGAAAGTTCTATTTAACAAACTATTTCACAAGTGTGATAAATACAGAACATAAACACAGCACTTGTGACAAAATGGTAAATTTTTCGGAATTTAGCAGTTGTCTGCTATCGCCATATAGAGGCTGGTTCTACCTACATAAATATATTTTATTCTGTGTATCTCTGTATGTATTTGCTGTATATATCATTAAGTGTACTTGATCAATGTTGAGTTGCTTGTGTAGTGTGATGTTAATTTGTATTGTTAATAAAATTTACTATTTCTTTGTTAAACACCCACACTCTCTGAGTGGCACAATTAAGAGAGAGAGAGGTTGCAACAGTGGGTGGGGGCCAGTGTTAGTCAATTGTGTCTACCTGTAATATGAGGGTTAGAACTGAAGGAGTATGGAAGTTGCTCCTTCTCCCAGGTCTGCAAATTGAGGTGTGTGTATTTATCATAATGTAGAGAGATAATAATATTCTCATAAGAGATCATCCTCTCATCATTTCAAATAACCTGTTGCAAATATCAAAGTTCACAAATATACTTTTTATTCTGCCAAAAATAATAGACAAAATTTCTATTTCCACTCATAAAGTCCAAGATAAACTGACCCTGAAAAATACTTACTGGAATTTCAACTGCCCACACATCACCTCCCATTTTGCAGTTTAGCTGGATGGCAATCTTTGTAGCAATAGACATGAGACCTTGCTTCTTCATAAGAGTACGTGCAACCACCACCTGAGATGGTACTGGAAATCAAAAGAAAAGGTATCTGTAAGAAATGTGCACTTAGCTTTTTACAGGGGTGGGAATTGGTGAAAGTGTTTTGGGCTTACTGGCAAGCGACGGCGCCAAAGGCGCCGCGAAATTCAAGGGGTTCCGGGGGCATAAAAAATACATTAATGAAAAGTTGGAAGAAAGTTCTATTTAACAAACTATTTCACAAGTGTGATAAATACAGAACATAAACACAGCACTTGTGACAAAATGGTAAATTTTTCGGAATTTAGCAGTTGTCTGCTATCGCCATATAGAGGCTGGTTCTACCTACATAAATATATTTTATTCTGTGTATCTCTGTATGTATTTGCTGTATATATCATTAAGTGTACTTGATCAATGTTGAGTTGCTTGTGTAGTGTGATGTTAATTTGTATTGTTAATAAAATTTACTATTTCTTTGTTAAACACCCACACTCTCTGAGTGGCACAATTAAGAGAGAGAGAGGTTGCAACAGTGGGTGGGGGCCAGCGTTAGTCAATTGTGTCTACCTGTAATATGAGGGTTAGAACTGAAGGAGTATGGAAGTTGCTCCTTCTCCCAGGTCTGCAAATTGAGGTGTGTGTATTTATCATAATGTAGAGAGATAATAATATTCTCATAAGAGATCATCCTCTCATCATTTCAAATAACCTGTTGCAAATATCAAAGTTCACAAATATACTTTTTATTCTGCCAAAAATAATAGACAAAATTTCTATTTCCACTCATAAAGTCCAAGATAAACTGACCCTGAAAAATACTTACTGGAATTTCAACTGCCCACACATCACCTCCCATTTTGCAGTTTAGCTGGATGGCAATCTTTGTAGCAATAGACATGAGACCTTGCTTCTTCATAAGAGTACGTGCAACCACCACCTGAGATGGTACTGGAAATCAAAAGAAAAGGTATCTGTAAGAAATGTGCACTTAGCTTTTTACAGGGGTGGGAATTGGTGAAAGTGTTTTGGGCTTACTGGCAAGCGACGGCGCCAAAGGCGCCGCGAAATTCAAGGGGTTCCGGGGGCATAAAAAATACATTAATGAAAAGTTGGAAGAAAGTTCTATTTAACAAACTATTTCACAAGTGTGATAAATACAGAACATAAACACAGCACTTGTGACAAAATGGTAAATTTTTCGGAATTTAGCAGTTGTCTGCTATCGCCATATAGAGGCTGGTTCTACCTACATAAATATATTTTATTCTGTGTATCTCTGTATGTATTTGCTGTATATATCATTAAGTGTACTTGATCAATGTTGAGTTGCTTGTGTAGTGTGATGTTAATTTGTATTGTTAATAAAATTTACTATTTCTTTGTTAAACACCCACACTCTCTGAGTGGCACAATTAAGAGAGAGAGAGGTTGCAACAGTGGGTGGGGGCCAGTGTTAGTCAATTGTGTCTACCTGTAATATGAGGGTTAGAACTGAAGGAGTATGGAAGTTGCTCCTTCTCCCAGGTCTGCAAATTGAGGTGTGTGTATTTTTATCATAATGTAGAGAGATAATAATATTCTCATAAGAGATCATCCTCTCATCATTTCAAATAACCTGTTGCAAATATCAAAGTTCACAAATATACTTTTTATTCTGCCAAAAATAATAGACAAAATTTCTATTTCCACTCATAAAGTCCAAGATAAACTGACCCTGAAAAATACTTACTGGAATTTCAACTGCCCACACATCACCTCCCATTTTGCAGTTTAGCTGGATGGCAATCTTTGTAGCAATAGACATGAGACCTTGCTTCTTCATAAGAGTACGTGCAACCACCACCTGAGATGGTACTGGAAATCAAAAGAAAAGGTATCTGTAAGAAATGTGCACTTAGCTTTTTACAGGGGTGGGAATTGGTGAAAGTGTTTTGGGCTTACTGGCAAGCGACGGCGCCAAAGGCGCCGCGAAATTCAAGGGGTTCCGGGGGCATAAAAAATACATTAATGAAAAGTTGGAAGAAAGTTCTATTTAACAAACTATTTCACAAGTGTGATAAATACAGAACATAAACACAGCACTTGTGACAAAATGGTAAATTTTTCGGAATTTAGCAGTTGTCTGCTATCGCCATATAGAGGCTGGTTCTACCTACATAAATATATTTTATTCTGTGTATCTCTGTATGTATTTGCTGTATATATCATTAAGTGTACTTGATCAATGTTGAGTTGCTTGTGTAGTGTGATGTTAATTTGTATTGTTAATAAAATTTACTATTTCTTTGTTAAACACCCACACTCTCTGAGTGGCACAATTAAGAGAGAGAGAGGTTGCAACAGTGGGTGGGGGCCAGTGTTAGTCAATTGTGTCTACCTGTAATATGAGGGTTAGAACTGAAGGAGTATGGAAGTTGCTCCTTCTCCCAGGTCTGCAAATTGAGGTGTGTGTATTTTTATCATAATGTAGAGAGATAATAATATTCTCATAAGAGATCATCCTCTCATCATTTCAAATAACCTGTTGCAAATATCAAAGTTCACAAATATACTTTTTATTCTGCCAAAAATAATAGACAAAATTTCTATTTCCACTCATAAAGTCCAAGATAAACTGACCCTGAAAAATACTTACTGGAATTTCAACTGCCCACACATCACCTCCCATTTTGCAGTTTAGCTGGATGGCAATCTTTGTAGCAATAGACATGAGACCTTGCTTCTTCATAAGAGTACGTGCAACCACCACCTGAGATGGTACTGGAAATCAAAAGAAAAGGTATCTGTAAGAAATGTGCACTTAGCTTTTTACAGGGGTGGGAATTGGTGAAAGTGTTTTGGGCTTACTGGCAAGCGACGGCGCCAAAGGCGCCGCGAAATTCAAGGGGTTCCGGGGGCATAAAAAATACATTAATGAAAAGTTGGAAGAAAGTTCTATTTAACAAACTATTTCACAAGTGTGATAAATACAGAACATAAACACAGCACTTGTGACAAAATGGTAAATTTTTCGGAATTTAGCAGTTGTCTGCTATCGCCATATAGAGGCTGGTTCTACCTACATAAATATATTTTATTCTGTGTATCTCTGTATGTATTTGCTGTATATATCATTAAGTGTACTTGATCAATGTTGAGTTGCTTGTGTAGTGTGATGTTAATTTGTATTGTTAATAAAATTTACTATTTCTTTGTTAAACACCCACACTCTCTGAGTGGCACAATTAAGAGAGAGAGAGGTTGCAACAGTGGGTGGGGGCCAGTGTTAGTCAATTGTGTCTACCTGTAATATGAGGGTTAGAACTGAAGGAGTATGGAAGTTGCTCCTTCTCCCAGGTCTGCAAATTGAGGTGTGTGTATTTTTATCATAATGTAGAGAGATAATAATATTCTCATAAGAGATCATCCTCTCATCATTTCAAATAACCTGTTGCAAATATCAAAGTTCACAAATATACTTTTTATTCTGCCAAAAATAATAGACAAAATTTCTATTTCCACTCATAAAGTCCAAGATAAACTGACCCTGAAAAATACTTACTGGAATTTCAACTGCCCACACATCACCTCCCATTTTGCAGTTTAGCTGGATGGCAATCTTTGTAGCAATAGACATGAGACCTTGCTTCTTCATAAGAGTACGTGCAACCACCACCTGAGATGGTACTGGAAATCAAAAGAAAAGGTATCTGTAAGAAATGTGCACTTAGCTTTTTACAGGGGTGGGAATTGGTGAAAGTGTTTTGGGCTTACTGGCAAGCGACGGCGCCAAAGGCGCCGCGAAATTCAAGGGGTTCCGGGGGCATAAAAAATACATTAATGAAAAGTTGGAAGAAAGTTCTATTTAACAAACTATTTCACAAGTGTGATAAATACAGAACATAAACACAGCACTTGTGACAAAATGGTAAATTTTTCGGAATTTAGCAGTTGTCTGCTATCGCCATATAGAGGCTGGTTCTACCTACATAAATATATTTTATTCTGTGTATCTCTGTATGTATTTGCTGTATATATCATTAAGTGTACTTGATCAATGTTGAGTTGCTTGTGTAGTGTGATGTTAATTTGTATTGTTAATAAAATTTACTATTTCTTTGTTAAACACCCACACTCTCTGAGTGGCACAATTAAGAGAGAGAGAGGTTGCAACAGTGGGTGGGGGCCAGTGTTAGTCAATTGTGTCTACCTGTAATATGAGGGTTAGAACTGAAGGAGTATGGAAGTTGCTCCTTCTCCCAGGTCTGCAAATTGAGGTGTGTGTATTTTTATCATAATGTAGAGAGATAATAATATTCTCATAAGAGATCATCCTCTCATCATTTCAAATAACCTGTTGCAAATATCAAAGTTCACAAATATACTTTTTATTCTGCCAAAAATAATAGACAAAATTTCTATTTCCACTCATAAAGTCCAAGATAAACTGACCCTGAAAAATACTTACTGGAATTTCAACTGCCCACACATCACCTCCCATTTTGCAGTTTAGCTGGATGGCAATCTTTGTAGCAATAGACATGAGACCTTGCTTCTTCATAAGAGTACGTGCAACCACCACCTGAGATGGTACTGGAAATCAAAAGAAAAGGTATCTGTAAGAAATGTGCACTTAGCTTTTTACAGGGGTGGGAATTGGTGAAAGTGTTTTGGGCTTACTGGCAAGCGACGGCGCCAAAGGCGCCGCGAAATTCAAGGGGTTCCGGGGGCATAAAAAATACATTAATGAAAAGTTGGAAGAAAGTTCTATTTAACAAACTATTTCACAAGTGTGATAAATACAGAACATAAACACAGCACTTGTGACAAAATGGTAAATTTTTCGGAATTTAGCAGTTGTCTGCTATCGCCATATAGAGGCTGGTTCTACCTACATAAATATATTTTATTCTGTGTATCTCTGTATGTATTTGCTGTATATATCATTAAGTGTACTTGATCAATGTTGAGTTGCTTGTGTAGTGTGATGTTAATTTGTATTGTTAATAAAATTTACTATTTCTTTGTTAAACACCCACACTCTCTGAGTGGCACAATTAAGAGAGAGAGAGGTTGCAACAGTGGGTGGGGGCCAGTGTTAGTCAATTGTGTCTACCTGTAATATGAGGGTTAGAACTGAAGGAGTATGGAAGTTGCTCCTTCTCCCAGGTCTGCAAATTGAGGTGTGTGTATTTTTATCATAATGTAGAGAGATAATAATATTCTCATAAGAGATCATCCTCTCATCATTTCAAATAACCTGTTGCAAATATCAAAGTTCACAAATATACTTTTTATTCTGCCAAAAATAATAGACAAAATTTCTATTTCCACTCATAAAGTCCAAGATAAACTGACCCTGAAAAATACTTACTGGAATTTCAACTGCCCACACATCACCTCCCATTTTGCAGTTTAGCTGGATGGCAATCTTTGTAGCAATAGACATGAGACCTTGCTTCTTCATAAGAGTACGTGCAACCACCACCTGAGATGGTACTGGAAATCAAAAGAAAAGGTATCTGTAAGAAATGTGCACTTAGCTTTTTACAGGGGTGGGAATTGGTGAAAGTGTTTTGGGCTTACTGGCAAGCGACGGCGCCAAAGGCGCCGCGAAATTCAAGGGGTTCCGGGGGCATAAAAAATACATTAATGAAAAGTTGGAAGAAAGTTCTATTTAACAAACTATTTCACAAGTGTGATAAATACAGAACATAAACACAGCACTTGTGACAAAATGGTAAATTTTTCGGAATTTAGCAGTTGTCTGCTATCGCCATATAGAGGCTGGTTCTACCTACATAAATATATTTTATTCTGTGTATCTCTGTATGTATTTGCTGTATATATCATTAAGTGTACTTGATCAATGTTGAGTTGCTTGTGTAGTGTGATGTTAATTTGTATTGTTAATAAAATTTACTATTTCTTTGTTAAACACCCACACTCTCTGAGTGGCACAATTAAGAGAGAGAGAGGTTGCAACAGTGGGTGGGGGCCAGTGTTAGTCAATTGTGTCTACCTGTAATATGAGGGTTAGAACTGAAGGAGTATGGAAGTTGCTCCTTCTCCCAGGTCTGCAAATTGAGGTGTGTGTATTTTTATCATAATGTAGAGAGATAATAATATTCTCATAAGAGATCATCCTCTCATCATTTCAAATAACCTGTTGCAAATATCAAAGTTCACAAATATACTTTTTATTCTGCCAAAAATAATAGACAAAATTTCTATTTCCACTCATAAAGTCCAAGATAAACTGACCCTGAAAAATACTTACTGGAATTTCAACTGCCCACACATCACCTCCCATTTTGCAGTTTAGCTGGATGGCAATCTTTGTAGCAATAGACATGAGACCTTGCTTCTTCATAAGAGTACGTGCAACCACCACCTGAGATGGTACTGGAAATCAAAAGAAAAGGTATCTGTAAGAAATGTGCACTTAGCTTTTTACAGGGGTGGGAATTGGTGAAAGTGTTTTGGGCTTACTGGCAAGCGACGGCGCCAAAGGCGCCGCGAAATTCAAGGGGTTCCGGGGGCATAAAAAATACATTAATGAAAAGTTGGAAGAAAGTTCTATTTAACAAACTATTTCACAAGTGTGATAAATACAGAACATAAACACAGCACTTGTGACAAAATGGTAAATTTTTCGGAATTTAGCAGTTGTCTGCTATCGCCATATAGAGGCTGGTTCTACCTACATAAATATATTTTATTCTGTGTATCTCTGTATGTATTTGCTGTATATATCATTAAGTGTACTTGATCAATGTTGAGTTGCTTGTGTAGTGTGATGTTAATTTGTATTGTTAATAAAATTTACTATTTCTTTGTTAAACACCCACACTCTCTGAGTGGCACAATTAAGAGAGAGAGAGGTTGCAACAGTGGGTGGGGGCCAGTGTTAGTCAATTGTGTCTACCTGTAATATGAGGGTTAGAACTGAAGGAGTATGGAAGTTGCTCCTTCTCCCAGGTCTGCAAATTGAGGTGTGTGTATTTTTATCATAATGTAGAGAGATAATAATATTCTCATAAGAGATCATCCTCTCATCATTTCAAATAACCTGTTGCAAATATCAAAGTTCACAAATATACTTTTTATTCTGCCAAAAATAATAGACAAAATTTCTATTTCCACTCATAAAGTCCAAGATAAACTGACCCTGAAAAATACTTACTGGAATTTCAACTGCCCACACATCACCTCCCATTTTGCAGTTTAGCTGGATGGCAATCTTTGTAGCAATAGACATGAGACCTTGCTTCTTCATAAGAGTACGTGCAACCACCACCTGAGATGGTACTGGAAATCAAAAGAAAAGGTATCTGTAAGAAATGTGCACTTAGCTTTTTACAGGGGTGGGAATTGGTGAAAGTGTTTTGGGCTTACTGGCAAGCGACGGCGCCAAAGGCGCCGCGAAATTCAAGGGGTTCCGGGGGCATAAAAAATACATTAATGAAAAGTTGGAAGAAAGTTCTATTTAACAAACTATTTCACAAGTGTGATAAATACAGAACATAAACACAGCACTTGTGACAAAATGGTAAATTTTTCGGAATTTAGCAGTTGTCTGCTATCGCCATATAGAGGCTGGTTCTACCTACATAAATATATTTTATTCTGTGTATCTCTGTATGTATTTGCTGTATATATCATTAAGTGTACTTGATCAATGTTGAGTTGCTTGTGTAGTGTGATGTTAATTTGTATTGTTAATAAAATTTACTATTTCTTTGTTAAACACCCACACTCTCTGAGTGGCACAATTAAGAGAGAGAGAGGTTGCAACAGTGGGTGGGGGCCAGTGTTAGTCAATTGTGTCTACCTGTAATATGAGGGTTAGAACTGAAGGAGTATGGAAGTTGCTCCTTCTCCCAGGTCTGCAAATTGAGGTGTGTGTATTTTTATCATAATGTAGAGAGATAATAATATTCTCATAAGAGATCATCCTCTCATCATTTCAAATAACCTGTTGCAAATATCAAAGTTCACAAATATACTTTTTATTCTGCCAAAAATAATAGACAAAATTTCTATTTCCACTCATAAAGTCCAAGATAAACTGACCCTGAAAAATACTTACTGGAATTTCAACTGCCCACACATCACCTCCCATTTTGCAGTTTAGCTGGATGGCAATCTTTGTAGCAATAGACATGAGACCTTGCTTCTTCATAAGAGTACGTGCAACCACCACCTGAGATGGTACTGGAAATCAAAAGAAAAGGTATCTGTAAGAAATGTGCACTTAGCTTTTTACAGGGGTGGGAATTGGTGAAAGTGTTTTGGGCTTACTGGCAAGCGACGGCGCCAAAGGCGCCGCGAAATTCAAGGGGTTCCGGGGGCATAAAAAATACATTAATGAAAAGTTGGAAGAAAGTTCTATTTAACAAACTATTTCACAAGTGTGATAAATACAGAACATAAACACAGCACTTGTGACAAAATGGTAAATTTTTCGGAATTTAGCAGTTGTCTGCTATCGCCATATAGAGGCTGGTTCTACCTACATAAATATATTTTATTCTGTGTATCTCTGTATGTATTTGCTGTATATATCATTAAGTGTACTTGATCAATGTTGAGTTGCTTGTGTAGTGTGATGTTAATTTGTATTGTTAATAAAATTTACTATTTCTTTGTTAAACACCCACACTCTCTGAGTGGCACAATTAAGAGAGAGAGAGGTTGCAACAGTGGGTGGGGGCCAGTGTTAGTCAATTGTGTCTACCTGTAATATGAGGGTTAGAACTGAAGGAGTATGGAAGTTGCTCCTTCTCCCAGGTCTGCAAATTGAGGTGTGTGTATTTTTATCATAATGTAGAGAGATAATAATATTCTCATAAGAGATCATCCTCTCATCATTTCAAATAACCTGTTGCAAATATCAAAGTTCACAAATATACTTTTTATTCTGCCAAAAATAATAGACAAAATTTCTATTTCCACTCATAAAGTCCAAGATAAACTGACCCTGAAAAATACTTACTGGAATTTCAACTGCCCACACATCACCTCCCATTTTGCAGTTTAGCTGGATGGCAATCTTTGTAGCAATAGACATGAGACCTTGCTTCTTCATAAGAGTACGTGCAACCACCACCTGAGATGGTACTGGAAATCAAAAGAAAAGGTATCTGTAAGAAATGTGCACTTAGCTTTTTACAGGGGTGGGAATTGGTGAAAGTGTTTTGGGCTTACTGGCAAGCGACGGCGCCAAAGGCGCCGCGAAATTCAAGGGGTTCCGGGGGCATAAAAAATACATTAATGAAAAGTTGGAAGAAAGTTCTATTTAACAAACTATTTCACAAGTGTGATAAATACAGAACATAAACACAGCACTTGTGACAAAATGGTAAATTTTTCGGAATTTAGCAGTTGTCTGCTATCGCCATATAGAGGCTGGTTCTACCTACATAAATATATTTTATTCTGTGTATCTCTGTATGTATTTGCTGTATATATCATTAAGTGTACTTGATCAATGTTGAGTTGCTTGTGTAGTGTGATGTTAATTTGTATTGTTAATAAAATTTACTATTTCTTTGTTAAACACCCACACTCTCTGAGTGGCACAATTAAGAGAGAGAGAGGTTGCAACAGTGGGTGGGGGCCAGTGTTAGTCAATTGTGTCTACCTGTAATATGAGGGTTAGAACTGAAGGAGTATGGAAGTTGCTCCTTCTCCCAGGTCTGCAAATTGAGGTGTGTGTATTTTTATCATAATGTAGAGAGATAATAATATTCTCATAAGAGATCATCCTCTCATCATTTCAAATAACCTGTTGCAAATATCAAAGTTCACAAATATACTTTTTATTCTGCCAAAAATAATAGACAAAATTTCTATTTCCACTCATAAAGTCCAAGATAAACTGACCCTGAAAAATACTTACTGGAATTTCAACTGCCCACACATCACCTCCCATTTTGCAGTTTAGCTGGATGGCAATCTTTGTAGCAATAGACATGAGACCTTGCTTCTTCATAAGAGTACGTGCAACCACCACCTGAGATGGTACTGGAAATCAAAAGAAAAGGTATCTGTAAGAAATGTGCACTTAGCTTTTTACAGGGGTGGGAATTGGTGAAAGTGTTTTGGGCTTACTGGCAAGCGACGGCGCCAAAGGCGCCGCGAAATTCAAGGGGTTCCGGGGGCATAAAAAATACATTAATGAAAAGTTGGAAGAAAGTTCTATTTAACAAACTATTTCACAAGTGTGATAAATACAGAACATAAACACAGCACTTGTGACAAAATGGTAAATTTTTCGGAATTTAGCAGTTGTCTGCTATCGCCATATAGAGGCTGGTTCTACCTACATAAATATATTTTATTCTGTGTATCTCTGTATGTATTTGCTGTATATATCATTAAGTGTACTTGATCAATGTTGAGTTGCTTGTGTAGTGTGATGTTAATTTGTATTGTTAATAAAATTTACTATTTCTTTGTTAAACACCCACACTCTCTGAGTGGCACAATTAAGAGAGAGAGAGGTTGCAACAGTGGGTGGGGGCCAGTGTTAGTCAATTGTGTCTACCTGTAATATGAGGGTTAGAACTGAAGGAGTATGGAAGTTGCTCCTTCTCCCAGGTCTGCAAATTGAGGTGTGTGTATTTTTATCATAATGTAGAGAGATAATAATATTCTCATAAGAGATCATCCTCTCATCATTTCAAATAACCTGTTGCAAATATCAAAGTTCACAAATATACTTTTTATTCTGCCAAAAATAATAGACAAAATTTCTATTTCCACTCATAAAGTCCAAGATAAACTGACCCTGAAAAATACTTACTGGAATTTCAACTGCCCACACATCACCTCCCATTTTGCAGTTTAGCTGGATGGCAATCTTTGTAGCAATAGACATGAGACCTTGCTTCTTCATAAGAGTACGTGCAACCACCACCTGAGATGGTACTGGAAATCAAAAGAAAAGGTATCTGTAAGAAATGTGCACTTAGCTTTTTACAGGGGTGGGAATTGGTGAAAGTGTTTTGGGCTTACTGGCAAGCGACGGCGCCAAAGGCGCCGCGAAATTCAAGGGGTTCCGGGGGCATAAAAAATACATTAATGAAAAGTTGGAAGAAAGTTCTATTTAACAAACTATTTCACAAGTGTGATAAATACAGAACATAAACACAGCACTTGTGACAAAATGGTAAATTTTTCGGAATTTAGCAGTTGTCTGCTATCGCCATATAGAGGCTGGTTCTACCTACATAAATATATTTTATTCTGTGTATCTCTGTATGTATTTGCTGTATATATCATTAAGTGTACTTGATCAATGTTGAGTTGCTTGTGTAGTGTGATGTTAATTTGTATTGTTAATAAAATTTACTATTTCTTTGTTAAACACCCACACTCTCTGAGTGGCACAATTAAGAGAGAGAGAGGTTGCAACAGTGGGTGGGGGCCAGTGTTAGTCAATTGTGTCTACCTGTAATATGAGGGTTAGAACTGAAGGAGTATGGAAGTTGCTCCTTCTCCCAGGTCTGCAAATTGAGGTGTGTGTATTTATCATAATGTAGAGAGATAATAATATTCTCATAAGAGATCATCCTCTCATCATTTCAAATAACCTGTTGCAAATATCAAAGTTCACAAATATACTTTTTATTCTGCCAAAAATAATAGACAAAATTTCTATTTCCACTCATAAAGTCCAAGATAAACTGACCCTGAAAAATACTTACTGGAATTTCAACTGCCCACACATCACCTCCCATTTTGCAGTTTAGCTGGATGGCAATCTTTGTAGCAATAGACATGAGACCTTGCTTCTTCATAAGAGTACGTGCAACCACCACCTGAGATGGTACTGGAAATCAAAAGAAAAGGTATCTGTAAGAAATGTGCACTTAGCTTTTTACAGGGGTGGGAATTGGTGAAAGTGTTTTGGGCTTACTGGCAAGCGACGGCGCCAAAGGCGCCGCGAAATTCAAGGGGTTCCGGGGGCATAAAAAATACATTAATGAAAAGTTGGAAGAAAGTTCTATTTAACAAACTATTTCACAAGTGTGATAAATACAGAACATAAACACAGCACTTGTGACAAAATGGTAAATTTTTCGGAATTTAGCAGTTGTCTGCTATCGCCATATAGAGGCTGGTTCTACCTACATAAATATATTTTATTCTGTGTATCTCTGTATGTATTTGCTGTATATATCATTAAGTGTACTTGATCAATGTTGAGTTGCTTGTGTAGTGTGATGTTAATTTGTATTGTTAATAAAATTTACTATTTCTTTGTTAAACACCCACACTCTCTGAGTGGCACAATTAAGAGAGAGAGAGGTTGCAACAGTGGGTGGGGGCCAGTGTTAGTCAATTGTGTCTACCTGTAATATGAGGGTTAGAACTGAAGGAGTATGGAAGTTGCTCCTTCTCCCAGGTCTGCAAATTGAGGTGTGTGTATTTTTATCATAATGTAGAGAGATAATAATATTCTCATAAGAGATCATCCTCTCATCATTTCAAATAACCTGTTGCAAATATCAAAGTTCACAAATATACTTTTTATTCTGCCAAAAATAATAGACAAAATTTCTATTTCCACTCATAAAGTCCAAGATAAACTGACCCTGAAAAATACTTACTGGAATTTCAACTGCCCACACATCACCTCCCATTTTGCAGTTTAGCTGGATGGCAATCTTTGTAGCAATAGACATGAGACCTTGCTTCTTCATAAGAGTACGTGCAACCACCACCTGAGATGGTACTGGAAATCAAAAGAAAAGGTATCTGTAAGAAATGTGCACTTAGCTTTTTACAGGGGTGGGAATTGGTGAAAGTGTTTTGGGCTTACTGGCAAGCGACGGCGCCAAAGGCGCCGCGAAATTCAAGGGGTTCCGGGGGCATAAAAAATACATTAATGAAAAGTTGGAAGAAAGTTCTATTTAACAAACTATTTCACAAGTGTGATAAATACAGAACATAAACACAGCACTTGTGACAAAATGGTAAATTTTTCGGAATTTAGCAGTTGTCTGCTATCGCCATATAGAGGCTGGTTCTACCTACATAAATATATTTTATTCTGTGTATCTCTGTATGTATTTGCTGTATATATCATTAAGTGTACTTGATCAATGTTGAGTTGCTTGTGTAGTGTGATGTTAATTTGTATTGTTAATAAAATTTACTATTTCTTTGTTAAACACCCACACTCTCTGAGTGGCACAATTAAGAGAGAGAGAGGTTGCAACAGTGGGTGGGGGCCAGTGTTAGTCAATTGTGTCTACCTGTAATATGAGGGTTAGAACTGAAGGAGTATGGAAGTTGCTCCTTCTCCCAGGTCTGCAAATTGAGGTGTGTGTATTTATCATAATGTAGAGAGATAATAATATTCTCATAAGAGATCATCCTCTCATCATTTCAAATAACCTGTTGCAAATATCAAAGTTCACAAATATACTTTTTATTCTGCCAAAAATAATAGACAAAATTTCTATTTCCACTCATAAAGTCCAAGATAAACTGACCCTGAAAAATACTTACTGGAATTTCAACTGCCCACACATCACCTCCCATTTTGCAGTTTAGCTGGATGGCAATCTTTGTAGCAATAGACATGAGACCTTGCTTCTTCATAAGAGTACGTGCAACCACCACCTGAGATGGTACTGGAAATCAAAAGAAAAGGTATCTGTAAGAAATGTGCACTTAGCTTTTTACAGGGGTGGGAATTGGTGAAAGTGTTTTGGGCTTACTGGCAAGCGACGGCGCCAAAGGCGCCGCGAAATTCAAGGGGTTCCGGGGGCATAAAAAATACATTAATGAAAAGTTGGAAGAAAGTTCTATTTAACAAACTATTTCACAAGTGTGATAAATACAGAACATAAACACAGCACTTGTGACAAAATGGTAAATTTTTCGGAATTTAGCAGTTGTCTGCTATCGCCATATAGAGGCTGGTTCTACCTACATAAATATATTTTATTCTGTGTATCTCTGTATGTATTTGCTGTATATATCATTAAGTGTACTTGATCAATGTTGAGTTGCTTGTGTAGTGTGATGTTAATTTGTATTGTTAATAAAATTTACTATTTCTTTGTTAAACACCCACACTCTCTGAGTGGCACAATTAAGAGAGAGAGAGGTTGCAACAGTGGGTGGGGGCCAGTGTTAGTCAATTGTGTCTACCTGTAATATGAGGGTTAGAACTGAAGGAGTATGGAAGTTGCTCCTTCTCCCAGGTCTGCAAATTGAGGTGTGTGTATTTATCATAATGTAGAGAGATAATAATATTCTCATAAGAGATCATCCTCTCATCATTTCAAATAACCTGTTGCAAATATCAAAGTTCACAAATATACTTTTTATTCTGCCAAAAATAATAGACAAAATTTCTATTTCCACTCATAAAGTCCAAGATAAACTGACCCTGAAAAATACTTACTGGAATTTCAACTGCCCACACATCACCTCCCATTTTGCAGTTTAGCTGGATGGCAATCTTTGTAGCAATAGACATGAGACCTTGCTTCTTCATAAGAGTATGTGCAACCACCACCTGAGATGGTACTGGAAATCAAAAGAAAAGGTATCTGTAATAAATGTGCACTTAGCTTTTTTAACTATAAATTACAGAAAAACATTAAGAACAAATTTCAGACAGTTTGTTTGATTGTGTGCATATTAATAAGAACCTATCTTAACCTGCCTATCTATTGTTTCTTAGTATACTATGAACATACCCATATATTTAATGACAAGACTATTTGTTTAGTTTGATATTTCTAGTGTTCCACAAACATACCCTTATGTTTAGTGTCAAGACCTAATTTATTCTTTTAGAATTTGATATTTCTTAACGTCCCCCGAGTCTGAGCACACCTAGCTATCTAATGGCAAACCCTGTGTGAGTAAATGTGGTTCTTTAATGTTTCATGAACATAAGCTACACACGTATCTATAAGGTATATTGTTCTGTTTTCTTTAGAGTGGCAAATACATCCTTGTATTTCCAAAATTTTTGTTTTAGATTCATAAAGCAATGAACAATAGTTTCGCTTTAAAGCTTAATTGCAGTGCATTTGATTAACTAATTAATGAGGCTGTTGCCATTTTGTAAATAAACAAATCTTACAAATTAATATATTGGTGAATCTAAATCAGAGAAATGTTGTTGACCAATGCTTGAAATGACTAATCCAATGTACATAATTCACAATACCACTTATGACAGAGCTTTCAAACCAATAACTACAATCTTACCTTGGCCTCCCCCAAAGCCCTCTCCTGTGAATACATTAATTTTGAATAAATTGTGTCTTTCCTAATGATCTCTCCTAAGAGAAATTCTGAGTAATTGAATAAGTGAAATAATTTATTACATTATTGTTTAATGTTGTTGAAAGTACAAATATACCTGCAGCAACCTGTGATTCTGATCTGATGTCTGTTGATCAAAACATGACTGTAAAGAGTAGATCGAATTGAAGAGCTGCAAAATTACATAAATTTATTTATTACAGTGGTTCTAAACATTTGATATGAATTTAAGCACTGTAATAATGAGTTGGGTTTTTGGTAAATTAATACTGCATTTAGTTCACTATGATTTTCAATTTTATTGCTGTGTTGTACATGAGGTATGTCTGAATACAAATTTCCTAATTTTGTAGATTAGAACCTGAGAGATATATTATCAGAGTGAAGAATTACATGAGAGTTGAGACGTAACATCATACATTTAGATTTCTGGAGATATTTTATTTGTTGTATGCCAGTATGTTGAAATTTTATATTGAAATAAATCTTGAATTGAAGCAATTTCCATAATAAATGGCACATAGAATTAGAAATGAATAAAAGTATCCTACTTTTCCTAGTTTGATTTATTTTATTGTAGCCATTTTCCTCTAAACTGATCTTGTCTATTATTTCCTTATCTCCTACCATTCTTGTAAATGTAATAAAAAATATGAAATGGTGTTAATTAATATGCAAAATATGTCAAACTTATACTATAAGTTATAGTAGTGCAACAGATTAAAATTAGAAACATAAAATTTAGTGATTTGAAAACATGCAAAATTTTAAACTTGTAAATGTAATGCTCTAACAAACATGTTCATATTAGATCCTGATATTTACAGAATGAATACATCCAGTTTATGAATATGTACTATTAATCTACTAAGTGAATACATCTCATTTACTGAATGAATACTATTAATATACTAAATAAATACAGAGCATTTGACTTGAAGTCAATTCCAAGATCCTAAGCATAAGAATTAAAGACAAGTATGACATGAGACATCACCTGAGTTTATCATTTAGGTAGATTTTATATCACCTAGATCATTTGCAACAAAACTGGATTTTTTCATGTTTATTTCTCATTAACAATCATTTTAAAAGCATGAATATTTGCTTTAAGTTGAAGACTATTTTCTTCTTTAATAGTGACAAAAGTAAAATAATTTGTATTTCATTTAATTATTTAACATTCTTTCAGGTAATTTGCAGCAAAACATGCTTTATATAGGTAGGTTTGATATCAACCAGTTCTTTTATAAAATTTTTATTCTGCTTTTTCATTCATTAAATATTTTTATTTTTCATAAAAATCATTTTAAAAATGTTAAAACAAAATTTGCTTCTTAAAATAAAATTAATTTCTTCCTTAATAACGACAAAAGTAAAATAAATTGTATATTTCATTTAATTATTTAACAATCTTGTAATGACAGACTACAATATAAGTACAAACCACAGGAAATACAACTGCCAAGATATACATTTGAACTCAAAGAGAGCTCCCTCCTATGTTGGTATTTATTCCAAAATCATTCTGGAGAGACTGGTTTAAAAATAGTTTAGTCCTTTTCACAATCTTAAAATTACAGTCCAACTCTTTGTTCAATTGTGCTCTATTCCTTCTATTAACATGTTATGAAGATTACAGGTCAACCCTTTTGCTATGTTTAAAGAATCTCGTGTTATATTCATTGTTCTAAAGAGTACAAGTCAACCCTTTGCCTAAAGGGTTCAAAGAAACTCTAGAGCTATTCATAAGTTCTAGAAATTACAGATCAACCCTTCCCGTTCAGCGTCATGTTAGAAAATGTCGGCAGGCGGCTCTGTGACAGGTACTTTGCTGACCACCGACAATTTTGAATGTTGCTGACTTGCTCACAAAAAAAAAAGAAAAAGTGAGTGAAATAATGTGTGCATTTGGGAAATGTTAACTGAAAACCATTATATACACCCTAGGTCTTTATAAAGTAGTTTTTATAAAATAAAATAAAAAAGTTTTCATACCTCTTTCTTGATCTTGGAAATTTAACCAACGTTACAAGTACTTTTACTCAATGGCTACAGTGCCCGAGATGTATGATGAAGGCTTCCAAATGTAGAAAAACAGATCTCATGCTTATTTATAACAGTTCAAAAGTTCCAAAGTAATGATGATGTAAACTCATGGAAATTATATAATGCCACTGTCTACACAAAAGATAATTTAGATATAATAAAATTGTAGATGTAGATAACACACCAGTCAAAGTCCGTGAAGCACAAACCAACGAAATACTTGTTGCACACACGTCAAGTTCAGGAATTTTTTTGTTAAATCCAAAATACAGAAAAATGAAGTAGGAAACAATGCCAGCCTCTACCCAATAAGATGATTAAGATATACTACAATTGTTAGATGTTCATGAATTTTTTGTTGTTTTAAAATCCCAAAACAGAAAAATGAAGAAGGAATCAATAACTTCACTTGCTTGGTAATATGATTTATATATAATAAAATTGCAGATGTAGACTTGGTGAAACAAAAATGCAGCTGCAGAAAATTTTATTATAAAAATCTACATCAGTAAAATTTAGAAATTTTGTATACTCTGCTAGTCTCTATTGTACAATGAATACACAGGTAACTTGTCAGGTAAAAATAATAAGTACTGAGTATGTGTTCGATTTCATCAGGAGTAAAAGAAGAAAATAGAGGCTACAAATACCTGAGAGTAAAATTAGTAGTATGTAATAATGTAAATGAACATAAAATAAAGTATTATTTTGCTGAATTACATATGTTGTATAGGCCTATATGTTGTAAATTATAAAACTAAATGTTCTAACTGCTCCTAACAGAAAAGAAGAAAATAAACAAAAGGAAAGAAGAATTAAAAGAAAAGAATTTACAATGTCTGCTGTGAATGAAATATTTCAAAGCAGGGGGTAAGACACAGGGCAACATCACATGTTGAACACATGTGACGTGTCTTTTTGTTTACTTTGCGGTCTGCACAAAGGCAACATCTTTTCCTCGGCGTTTGTTTACTTGTTTCAGGGCGAGGAAAAACTGTAATGAAATGTTTGCCCATCAGTCTACATGGTGAAAATTGGACCGAAGAAACGTGACCACCTCTAGAAGCAATGACATTAGGATATTTTGCTAGTATTTGCTTGTGGACTGCAGTTCTGAAATCGAGCAATGTCATTGGTTCACCTGTGTGTTTCCTGTAAACAACACAGGCATTGTACAGTGCAATGTCAAGAATGTGAAAGAAAACTTTAAGATACCACCTTGATGTTTTTCTGATGCTAGGGTATGCATCTGTTACAGTATCACACAAATCCACCCCTCCCGTATATTTGTTGTAATCACAAATGCATGCTGGTTTCAGAATTGGTTCTTTTGTTTTGTAATGAATTTTTCCTGTATTTATTATTGTACTGTCATGATGCATTGTGCTGAGCATGAGTATCTGTTTCTTGTCTTGCCATGCAAAACAAGAAATGCCATCACCGTGGACAATTGAAAGTTGTCCTGGAGTGAGCTTAGTGCCTGGAAAGTTCTTTGGCATGTCTTTTCTGTTTCCCCTGACAGTTCCACAAATGTATGTGTTGTTTGCCAAAAGAGTGCGTGCTAGGCTGGGGCTAGTGAAAAAGCGATCTGTGTACAGCTTGTAATATTTCCCTAGCAGTGGTTCTAAAAGTGTTAGAACAATTTTCTCACGCTGATTTCCATCAGTCACAGTGAATTCAGTGTCTTTCCCCGTGTACATAATGAAATCGAAAACATACCCTGTTGTACTCTCGCAAATTTCATATGATTTGATTCCAAATCGTGCCCGTTTAGATTGTGTATGCTGCCTGAATCCTAAGCGACCTTTCCAAAGCATCAAAGATTCATCCACACAGATATTTTCACCAGGCACGTAAACTGATGAAAATACTTGTCTGAAATGATCGACAATCAATCTGATTTTGTTGATAGGGTCGTTAGGATCGGAGACAGAGTTATCATTAAAATGTAGGCAATTTAGCAACAAAGAAAATCGTCTGCCAGACATTACTTTACCGTTACGAAATAAAACTGGGCTAAAAAATTCATCTTTACTAAAATAATGATCCAATGTAGGTAGTCTACAAATTCCCATCAAAAAAATCAATGCCAAAAATTGATATATTTCACATACCTGTGTATCACGCCATTGTTTGATACGACTATCAGCAGTAAGGTTGTCTTGCAAAAGTTTCTGAGATGCATAAATATTAGTGTACTCGACAATCTTTTGCACAAAATTATCTGGTACAAATGCCTGAAAAATGTCAAGTACTGTAGCCTTTTCTGGAAACTGCATTTTTACTCCACTACTGCCTACAAATGCATGGGGCTTTTCCATGCGAGCGTCACTAGGTGCACTCCAGGCGTCACCATGAGGATGACCGGTTTTGCCGATAGCTTCACTGGCACTGTTGTCCCCCCCTGCATATAAAAGTTGAGAAGGGGCTGGTTCGGAATCCTCTTCTGATGAAAAACTGCTGTCATCAAGATTTGGATCAAAATCTGATCCTGATGATGAATCAAATTCACAGTCAGAAACATCAAAATCAACATCAGCACTTGCCATAGTTATACAATAGATGCTCAAAATGCTCACTATTCAAAATGTCCGCACGCCTTTGTACAAAGAATGTGGTTGTGACAAAAGGCGGGAATTCAGTCACGTGAGCATCCTACTAACAGTAAATAAAGATAGAATCTAGAGCACGCTGGTTGCCGAAGCAGACCACATGTTTCCTTCACTCTGATTGGTTATTTTTACCATTGCTAACACTGAGCGAGCGTGCCTGCCTCCCATTCGGTTCCTACTATGCTTAGATTACATTTTTTTCTTCTTTTTTTTTTCGTACGAATTCATCTGGACGACTCCGAACTCTAAGTAAAAGAAAAGACTTTTAATACCTTTTATACTGAAAGAAAACAGAAAAGACTTATTAATACACCAGTAGGTATATAAGCCATTCTTTAAAAATGTCTGTATTGGAATATAAAACCAATGAGAATAACAGCAATATTTTTTACTCTTTGCAAGATGAGAACATCTTACAAATATTTGTATGACACAACACAGACTACTTGAATAACTTTTGGCATAAGAAAAACATCTGAGTTTGTAGATAATGTTAACCAGAATGCAATGAAAAGTTTTTGCTTTCGGGGTGGGAGAGTCTCCGTGTACTTGTAAGCAAGCAAGTGTTCAAAGAAAGTAGGTAACCTCAATATGCAGTCAGTTTAAATGCATTAGTTTGATTTTTGCAGTAAATAAATAGAATAAAAGCAAATTAAGGTTTCGCATTGAGATATTTTTTGTGCAAATTCATATTTATTTTCCAGTGAGATATTTTCTCAAATTATCTGTTAGTATTGGCTATTGAACATGGCATTTGGTGCAAGAGTATTAATGCCAGTAAAACAAAATTGTATATCAAACTGGAACTTGTGTATTACTCACTGTCATACACTTTGCAATCCAGTCAGTGAACTTATTTTGGGGGGATTTGAAATGTATTGTAAGGTAAAACTGTGCACACAAACGCTACTGTCATACACTTTACAATCCAGTAGGTGAACTTTTGGGGATTTGAAATGTAATGTAAGGTAAAACTGTGCACACAAACGTTACTGTCATACACTTTACATTCCAGTAGGTAAACTTTGGGAGATTTGCAATGTAATGCAAGGTAAAACAGTACACACAAAATTACTGATTGATTAATATGTGACAATAGATGATCTAGATTCCTCTTCATGTTTGTAATATCTAGCTCTGTTGGTATTCAACCAAAGCTTATAATAAGATTTTGGCAGTTAATACTAATTTTTAAAAAAAAATTAAAAGGAAGAGAAACAGAATTATGAAGTAAATAATTATTACATTCAGTAAAGATCCTTGCTCTGAATTTCCTGCATAATTTATTGCTTCGACATTTGTTCATGAAAGTAGACGTTTAAAGTTTTGTGTTTTAATCATTCGAAATTATTTCCCTTCATAAATGTTTCGAAATTATTTCCATTCACTGGCTGAAGTCTGTCCTTATTTAAGTTTGTGTTAATGTTTGTGGAATGTAGAGTTTTCATGTAGTCACAAGTCAGTCCAACTCTAGTCTAGCGTCAGTTTACGTGTCAGTTTGATTTATGTCGCGTATTGAACTGAGATTATGAAGATTAATTATGTGTTGCTTAAAGTAACAACCCGATGATAATACAAAATTTCCTAGGGATAGTTTGAGGATAACACGTCTGACACCTGTTTTGTAACAATTAGTTGTTAGCGTTTTTGTCAACCAGTCAGTTCTTGTCACATCACCCTGCACTAATCATTAAAGCGGTAAGAACAGAATTTTCCTTGTCTGGTGGAAATACTCCGTAGGTTACATATCAACATGTTCAGTTTATTAAATCCAACAAACTGATTTCCTGTGGATTAGCTTGTCTGGTGGAAATACTCCGTCGTTATATATCAATCAAACAAACTGATTTCTTGTGGGTTTGCTTGTACTCCTCTATGATAAAAAAGTTCAAATAAGTAATGCATACTAAGAATAGCAATAGAAATATTAAATATGTTCCTTATTTTAAAATGCTATGTCATCTTGTCTTTTATGTGATGAATGTTCGTTGACCGTTAATACTCGTTTTCTTTACATATTAATTAGATAGATTCATTATCTACATGTATATTGGACACATTTTATTTCTGTTGATTTATTCTCTAGTCTCAGCACACCGTCGTATGATAGATAATCCATGCATAACTCGGTTTTATTTACAAAAGTAATTTTGATGAATGTGATAGGGCTAGTGTGGTCAATTGATGTTCCTTGTCAAAATGATACCTCTCGTAACCATCGACAGCTGCCAAATTATCTGTGAAAATGCCAGGTAGGCTCCATCTTATTTTGTCAACAGTCTTAACATATCATTCCAGTAATAGTGAATAATAACCTTTGCACAATGGTAAATATATTCAAAACGTGTTGGTAATCTTATTGCAAAACATAAAGCACAAGGTTAGATGAATGAAAATGAAGAATTCACACCTGTGGAAGTGAGCTATAATAACAAATAACATGTAGTATACGTGAACCAGAGTACAGTTAGCGAACTGATTCTTTCCCTCAAGTTGCCTAATAATTTGGTCAGACTACTGATTCTAACCTGCCTTACTATGTCCACAGGCTTGCACGCATCAGCATCGAATATTTGGTTGCAGTGGACAAAAGCATCATTATTTTGAACAAAACACCTACTTCGTCCACCACTTATTTTTGTAGCTCTTACGCCATGTTGTTTTAATCTTTGTATTTACAACACACGTGATTATCTATGTAATATTGTAATACACTGCTTATAAAGAATGACTGGGTGCTCATATACTGATTAAAAAAAGTGAATGAAAGGGTGCTCACTGGCACTGACTATAAAGAATGACTGACAGGATGCTCAGAAATACTAATTATAGAGAGTGAATGACTGGGTGCTCAGTCATTGAGAGATAAAGATAATAAAACTTTACAATGATTAATGAGTGCTAAATTATAGTTGTTAGTTTTTCAATTAAAAAATAATAATGAACATTTTGTTTCTGAGCACTTGAATTGACCAAAAACAAACCGCTTGGTGGATTTTTTTCTTTATCTTAGTACTTTTTCATTACTTTTTATTTCCAAAATCCCTTACATTTTTTCCCTAAACACAAAATTGTTAGCTAATTGAATCTTTGAAAACATAACAGCTGTAAGATGAAATATATCATCCAGCATATGCCAAACATAGGTTATAAACTGATGGTGATAAAACCCATTAGAAAAAAATGCATTTAAAATTTTATTATAATTTATTTTATAAATGGCTGATTATTCACTCTTATCAAATTATGTTTGAACTCACCCATACATACACTTAACCTGGAAATCGTTGCTCAGAAAAGCCCAAATTATTTGTTGGACTTGCCCATGCGCATTTTTAATCTGACGTCTCTGTTCCGATTTAGAACACATTGTCTGTCTGACCTCACCCACTCGTACACTTAACCTGGTCATCTCTGTTTTGATTTAGAACAAATTACCTGTCTGATCTCACCCACTCATAAGATCACCAATCTGATCATCTCTATTCTGATTTAGCCAAATTGTATGTCTGACCACAGCCATGCGTACACTCAATCTGGACATCTCTGTTCTGATTTATTCGAATTGTCTGTCTGACATCAGCCATGCATACACTCAATCTGGACATCCAAGCTCTTCAGTCATTTAATCATTAGCACGTCTCATTCATATAAACCAAAATGTGGCCAATGTTCTTTCTCATATCAGGGTTCTGACACTGGGATTAGAATGAACTACCTTTAGAACTCATTAGCAGTCAAACACATGGCACCATTCAAAAAAAAAAAAAAAATCAAACCATTGAAACTCATTTTATTCACTTAGCATTTTTATATTGTGATTTCTCTATTTTTAGTTATTCAGATAAAAGTTATGAAACTGATATTTCATTATCTGATCATCTCTAATTAACTTCCATGTTACATGTATAAATATGCACCTTGTATATTTCATTTTACTGCATGTATGTTTATGTAGCATTGTAAAATACTTTGAGCTTAAAAAAAATAAGATTAAACATTCTTTATTGGTATTGGTAGCCTGAAAGCTGCTTACAATTATCATAACTGTTTGATTAGTGCAGCAAATTACATTAGGCAGTTCATAAAAATACAATAAATTGGCAATGATTAAATCATGCATTTCATTAAAAAATCTAATAAAGTTAGTTATGATCAAAACATAGAACAAACATCAGTTTAATGGACAAAGTGCTTAAAGAGTTCACATCAAAATTCTGAACTAAATAATAAATGAATATTTTAACAGTATTAACAGCATGTTCCAGCTTACATAATAAAAGCAATGAAAACCAATATACTATACAGGTAAAAAATGTAATGTTCAGTCAAATATGCTGTGATTTCTTCTACAGTATTTTGGACCCTATTTATTATAAATAGATGTGAAGAGTAATCCATTTGACAAGAAAAATCAAAACAAATTAATTCACAATACAGAAAACACCAAATATAATTCTTCATGCTTGATAATTACATTAGGGTACCATGTCTTTAAAGGTATAGCACAAGAATCAATCCAAAATTACTTAATATAATAGTTTCAAAAGTTGGATGGTTTGAAATTATGAAGTTGGATAGTTCCTCAAGCTTCATTATAACACCCAAGATCAAACTGTACTTAAAAAAAAAATATTTATTAGCTTTAATTAAATTTAAGTATCCTGAATATAACTCTTTCCTTTGATGCCTTCTCAAGAAACATCAAATGTACTGATGTCATTAAAAGTGTTGAAAATCTGGAGAGGAAATGCAATTGTAGGGGTAACCGAAGTCCCTGTCTGTACATATGGAAAAATCGACATTCTCAATAGACATTAATTTTTAAGTGAGTCACGTGTATATATATGTATATGGTGTCTTCTATTTCCCACAATGAAAACATTTTATATTTTATGTACAAAATCAGGAAATCAAATTATGTAAGTAATGCAAGAACTATGGTACCAGTCTTTCATTTCCACAACAAAAATACTTTTTAACCTTCTGTGCAAAGTTGCAAATCAAATTATATTAAGTCACACTAGAACTGGGTATGTTTTCTCTTTCCTCTATTAAAAATATTTTTAAAATTCTGTGCAAAATCATAAACCAAATTTGGTAGGTCACTCAAGGACCATGGTACCTCTTTTCCATTTTCCCACTACTGACATCATAAATCAAGTAAAGACCATTTTAAGAGGAATCAAGGTAAACCATGCAATTAACTAAGACAAATCAACAGAGTTTGTGTTCTGGTAACACAAAATTACAAAGTCATATTCCCAATGGAGGTTGTAATATAGGTGAATGAAAAAAATGTGTTTCTGCGAGATTCTGATGTTGCCAATATGTACAAACTAACCTGATGACAACAGTCTTCTTTTTTATGTTGAAAGTATGCCTCGACAAAAAAAAACAAATAAACATCGCACTAGTGTCTCGATGCTATTGTATAAATTAACTGCATGCAGAACAAAGAAACAGTTTAATGGGGTTACCACACATAAGACTTTTAGTTACTTTGTCATATGGGGTTATCACCCAAAGACTTATAGTTACTTTATCATGTGGGTCATCACTCAAAGACTTTTAGTTACTTTGCCATTGTGTGCAGATCTCATGCACTATATATAAGTGTATTATTTGATTTTTAATACTAAAATAACATTTATAAAAGTTTTTAAACTTTCCAGGGATTTTAATAAAGTTGAAATACTGAAATATCTGTCTTTTCTAATATATATATATAAATGTATTTATGTGAACTTTTGTCCACTTGATCCTTAATTAAGTCAGAGGGAGGAGGAGAAGATTGGAACATAGTTACTTAATAATTTCCAACTGAGTTACTTTTATAGTCTGTCAGCTGTTTTTTTGAAAAAAACGATGCAGAATTCTTTGCTGTGCAAAATTTTTATCTTGACCTAAAAACTGTTTCTCTCACCCTGTAATATAATCTCAAACAAGCAATTGATAAAAACAAAGGTAAATATTACCTAAAATTTTGTTAGAAGTAAACATTCCAATGTGTAGATGATTCTGATAACTGTACCAATTTAAGATAGACAAAAGATGTCCTTTGTATTTTATGTTAAAAATATGTCAAAGATCAAGACAATAACTCTCATTAAAATAAAGAACACTGAAAAGTTATTCAGATAAAAGTTATCAAACTGCTGCATAAAAGTGAAATTACTCACTATGTTTTTCAAAAAATAAAAACACATGTGAAGTCAGTGAACAAAAAGCAATGCATAGCTATGTAACACCAAAGTCCAAGAGCAGTCAAATGAACATTCTAAAATTATGTGCTGCTATCAACATATAAATCAATTTGTAAAAAAAATCAAACATGAAATAATATAATTCTGTACCTAAAACTTTTCATAAACCATGAAATAAGTTTGATTTAAAAAAGACGGCACTCGTTAAGGTGAAATGACATGCAAGTGAACAACAATAAAAATCTTAACGGGATAAAATATTTTCTTAAAACTTTCTATATGTGTCATGTCCAGTTTTCATTTAACAACCCCGTACTAATTTAGGCACTGATTATCAATATTAATTTTTAGGATAACCCCTAACCTTAGCGACGGCTGGACTTGCCTAATTTATCTCCCTTCCAATGTCACAATCTCAGCTAGATTGTTCATGACACGTAGTCGGATAAATTAGTTGACTTCTCTGCTACAATATTACCTCCTCCTTTATTTATAGATTAATAAATATGGTTCTTTATTTCTCTATTCATGACAACCCCCCAGTAGCAGTTCCTTTGGTCGTACATACATTTATGTAATAATAAAGAGATAACCGTTAAGAAAGTTAAACAATAAAATTAGATCAAAACAAGAGAAATTGACAAATCGATTTTCGCGAGTACAGAATGATTACGCGCGACCCGGAATGTCATTTCATTATGCACACCATGTAGAATCTAGTTCTGAACTTTTCGGGACTTAGCTTATTAAGCACATGTCGTCCTGTTGTGTCTACTGATGCACGCTGACCACCGTGACCTTAGGCAACTCTCCTCGTCGACAGGCAGGGATACGGTTCAGCATATACGTTCATTTCTTGGTGTTTCGGCTCCAGCTGAAAGGGCTTGGACTCCCACTGAGCTGGTTAGAATTATGAGGTAAACCTCGAGACCGGCTGCAAATGCATAGTTAAATACGTTTCAGCTTCGTGTGACAATAATGATTTTTATGGGCCTTCCAACTGCAGAGTGAATCGTTCTTTACAATATTCACTATCTCAAAATTTGGATTACATGGAAATTCAAATATATAAAATCTTGTAATATATATATTCGTCCATTAATTCAAAATTGCCAGTAATACCGTTTCGCTAATGACTACGTGGCGGGTTTGACCCTCCGGTGATAACAATCAGTTAACGGTAGTTCAATTACATAATTACATACATGTGGTGTCCTCACCACTACTACAAATATAACATAACTGCCACTTAGCTCTGTAGAAAAATGTATCATCTTAGCAATAAATTCACAAGGAAATTCCACATACATTCATAATACAAAATATATAGAAAATATTACAACTCAATACAGAGAAATAAAAAAAATTACCACTATGATGTTTCTGATAGGCACGGCCGCAGATGGACGGACAGCTCTCTCTCTACCCATGTAAATCAGGCACAATGCTTATGGCGTCTCACGCTTCCCTCCCTACTACTGAAATCAGATTCAAAAGTTCTTGTATATTCTAAAAAAGAGAATGATTAAGTGGTTCTCAGATTAAAAAAATTATAGAGTCATTCGTATAAGCATTTACTAATACTAGTAGTGTTCATTTTTTTGTAACATATATCAAACTCAATATGTAGTGTATTATTTAGCGGAAAAGTCCTCAGATGACCCTGACGTAGTAAAGGACTTTATAAATAAATACAATAAAATATATTGGTAATGACAAGCAATAATTTACTTTTTTTCTTTTATTTCAGGAACCACCATTTGTTTTATAAAGGGGAAATTAATGAATTCACCATGAGGCTTTGTGCAGAGTATAAAAACTATATAAGAATTAAAGAATCATTTTATTGTTTAAAAAATTAAAACAGGTTGATGAACAGCCTATAGTTTTGTCTTCAATAAGGCTTAATTAACTATTAATTATGAATATTAATTAATAGTTAGTAGGATTTTTCATTGGAATTAGAAGTTCACAGTACAAATAGTGCTAAGATAATATTTATGGAACAGTATAGAAATAAGAATATTTTTAATTGGGGTGATAGCAAGTACTGTGATGATGTGGATGCCAAGTTTGTTTTTAAATGGGGTTTAACAATGGAGACAACAGAAGAGCCTATTACAGGAAGAATTTTATATTTATAAAAATATGTACTGTGATTAATATTTCAATCTGTGTTGTACTTATTCATTGTTGGAAATAAATATCACATAAATGAAACACGTTTTATTTACAGGGTATATTATTATATCAATCATATGAAAAGGCTTTCGTACCTATTAATGAAAGCTGGAAAAAATATAAAACTTTCAGTAGCTTTAAAATATTCATCTTTATGTAAATTTCTTTCTTGCAGTTTAATATGCCTAGATATGAAAGCTAAAAAAAAAAGATAATTTTTTCACCCATTACTAGGCATCCATATGAAAGCTACACAGTTGGAAAGTTTGTGAACAGTACATTTATGATGTGTAAGAGTAAGATGGCAGCAGTACTGCACCTACTATCAGGGGTGGGAATTGGTGAAAGTGTTTTGGGCTTACTGGCAAGCGACGGCGCCTTTTGGCGCCGCGAAATTCAAGGGGTTCCGGGGGCATAAAAAATACATTAATGAAAAGTTGGAAGAAAGTTCTATTTAACAAACTATTTCACAAGTGTGATAAATACAGAACATAAACACAGCACTTGTGACAAAATGGTAAATTTTTCGGAATTTAGCAGTTGTCTGCTATCGCCATATAGAGGCTGGTTCTACCTACATAAATATATTTTATTCTGTGTATCTCTGTATGTATTTGCTGTATATATCATTAAGTGTACTTGATCAATGTTGAGTTGCTTGTGTAGTGTGATGTTAATTTGTATTGTTAATAAAATTTACTATTTCTTTGTTAAACACCCACACTCTCTGAGTGGCACAATTAAGAGAGAGAGAGGTTGCAACAGTGGGTGGGGGCCAGTGTTAGTCAATTGTGTCTACCTGTAATATGAGGGTTAGAACTGAAGGAGTATGGAAGTTGCTCCTTCTCCCAGGTCTGCAAATTGAGGTGTGTGTATTTATCATAATGTAGAGAGATAATAATATTCTCATAAGAGATCCTCTCATCATTTCAAATAACCTGTTGCAAATATCAAAGTTCACAAATATACTTTTTATTCTGCCAAAAATAATAGACAAAATTTCTATTTCCACTCATAAAGTCCAAGATAAACTGACCCTGAAAAATACTTACTGGAATTTCAACTGCCCACACATCACCTCCCATTTTGCAGTTTAGCTGGATGGCAATCTTTGTAGCAATAGACATGAGACCTTGCTTCTTCATAAGAGTACGTGCAACCACCACCTGAGATGGTACTGGAAATCAAAAGAAAAGGTATCTGTAATAAATGTGCACTTAGCTTTTTACAGGGGTGGGAATTGGTGAAAGTGTTTTGGGCTTACTGGCAAGCGAAATTCAAGGGGTTCCGGGGGCATAAAAAATACATTAATGAAAAGTTGGAAGAAAGTTCTATTTAACAAACTATTTCACAAGTGTGATAAATACAGAACATAAACACAGCACTTGTGACAAAATGGTAAATTTTTCGGAATTTAGCAGTTGTCTGCTATCGCCATATAGAGGCTGGTTCTACCTACATAAATATATTTTATTCTGTGTATCTCTGTATGTATTTGCTGTATATATCATTAAGTGTACTTGATCAATGTTGAGTTGCTTGTGTAGTGTGATGTTAATTTGTATTGTTAATAAAATTTACTATTTCTTTGTTAAACACCCACACTCTCTGAGTGGCACAATTAAGAGAGAGAGAGGTTGCAACAGTGGGTGGGGGCCAGTGTTAGTCAATTGTGTCTACCTGTAATATGAGGGTTAGAACTGAAGGAGTATGGAAGTTGCTCCTTCTCCCAGGTCTGCAAATTGAGGTGTGTGTATTTATCATAATGTAGAGAGATAATAATATTCTCATAAGAGATCCTCTCATCATTTCAAATAACCTGTTGCAAATATCAAAGTTCACAAATATACTTTTTATTCTGCCAAAAATAATAGACAAAATTTCTATTTCCACTCATAAAGTCCAAGATAAACTGACCCTGAAAAATACTTACTGGAATTTCAACTGCCCACACATCACCTCCCATTTTGCAGTTTAGCTGGATGGCAATCTTTGTAGCAATAGACATGAGACCTTGCTTCTTCATAAGAGTACGTGCAACCACCACCTGAGATGGTACTGGAAATCAAAAGAAAAGGTATCTGTAATAAATGTGCACTTAGCTTTTTACAGGGGTGGGAATTGGTGAAAGTGTTTTGGGCTTACTGGCAAGCGAAATTCAAGGGGTTCCGGGGGCATAAAAAATACATTAATGAAAAGTTGGAAGAAAGTTCTATTTAACAAACTATTTCACAAGTGTGATAAATACAGAACATAAACACAGCACTTGTGACAAAATGGTAAATTTTTCGGAATTTAGCAGTTGTCTGCTATCGCCATATAGAGGCTGGTTCTACCTACATAAATATATTTTATTCTGTGTATCTCTGTATGTATTTGCTGTATATATCATTAAGTGTACTTGATCAATGTTGAGTTGCTTGTGTAGTGTGATGTTAATTTGTATTGTTAATAAAATTTACTATTTCTTTGTTAAACACCCACACTCTCTGAGTGGCACAATTAAGAGAGAGAGAGGTTGCAACAGTGGGTGGGGGCCAGTGTTAGTCAATTGTGTCTACCTGTAATATGAGGGTTAGAACTGAAGGAGTATGGAAGTTGCTCCTTCTCCCAGGTCTGCAAATTGAGGTGTGTGTATTTATCATAATGTAGAGAGATAATAATATTCTCATAAGAGATCCTCTCATCATTTCAAATAACCTGTTGCAAATATCAAAGTTCACAAATATACTTTTTATTCTGCCAAAAATAATAGACAAAATTTCTATTTCCACTCATAAAGTCCAAGATAAACTGACCCTGAAAAATACTTACTGGAATTTCAACTGCCCACACATCACCTCCCATTTTGCAGTTTAGCTGGATGGCAATCTTTGTAGCAATAGACATGAGACCTTGCTTCTTCATAAGAGTACGTGCAACCACCACCTGAGATGGTACTGGAAATCAAAAGAAAAGGTATCTGTAATAAATGTGCACTTAGCTTTTTACAGGGGTGGGAATTGGTGAAAGTGTTTTGGGCTTACTGGCAAGCGAAATTCAAGGGGTTCCGGGGGCATAAAAAATACATTAATGAAAAGTTGGAAGAAAGTTCTATTTAACAAACTATTTCACAAGTGTGATAAATACAGAACATAAACACAGCACTTGTGACAAAATGGTAAATTTTTCGGAATTTAGCAGTTGTCTGCTATCGCCATATAGAGGCTGGTTCTACCTACATAAATATATTTTATTCTGTGTATCTCTGTATGTATTTGCTGTATATATCATTAAGTGTACTTGATCAATGTTGAGTTGCTTGTGTAGTGTGATGTTAATTTGTATTGTTAATAAAATTTACTATTTCTTTGTTAAACACCCACACTCTCTGAGTGGCACAATTAAGAGAGAGAGAGGTTGCAACAGTGGGTGGGGGCCAGTGTTAGTCAATTGTGTCTACCTGTAATATGAGGGTTAGAACTGAAGGAGTATGGAAGTTGCTCCTTCTCCCAGGTCTGCAAATTGAGGTGTGTGTATTTAGAGAGATAATGTAGAGAGATAATAATATTCTCATAAGAGATCCTCTCATCATTTCAAATAACCTGTTGCAAATATCAAAGTTCACAAATATACTTTTTATTCTGCCAAAAATAATAGACAAAATTTCTATTTCCACTCATAAAGTCCAAGATAAACTGACCCTGAAAAATACTTACTGGAATTTCAACTGCCCACACATCACCTCCCATTTTGCAGTTTAGCTGGATGGCAATCTTTGTAGCAATAGACATGAGACCTTGCTTCTTCATAAGAGTACGTGCAACCACCACCTGAGATGGTACTGGAAATCAAAAGAAAAGGTATCTGTAATAAATGTGCACTTAGCTTTTTACAGGGGTGGGAATTGGTGAAAGTGTTTTGGGCTTACTGGCAAGCGAAATTCAAGGGGTTCCGGGGGCATAAAAAATACATTAATGAAAAGTTGGAAGAAAGTTCTATTTAACAAACTATTTCACAAGTGTGATAAATACAGAACATAAACACAGCACTTGTGACAAAATGGTAAATTTTTCGGAATTTAGCAGTTGTCTGCTATCGCCATATAGAGGCTGGTTCTACCTACATAAATATATTTTATTCTGTGTATCTCTGTATGTATTTGCTGTATATATCATTAAGTGTACTTGATCAATGTTGAGTTGCTTGTGTAGTGTGATGTTAATTTGTATTGTTAATAAAATTTACTATTTCTTTGTTAAACACCCACACTCTCTGAGTGGCACAATTAAGAGAGAGAGAGGTTGCAACAGTGGGTGGGGGCCAGTGTTAGTCAATTGTGTCTACCTGTAATATGAGGGTTAGAACTGAAGGAGTATGGAAGTTGCTCCTTCTCCCAGGTCTGCAAATTGAGGTGTGTGTATTTATCATAATGTAGAGAGATAATAATATTCTCATAAGAGATCCTCTCATCATTTCAAATAACCTGTTGCAAATATCAAAGTTCACAAATATACTTTTTATTCTGCCAAAAATAATAGACAAAATTTCTATTTCCACTCATAAAGTCCAAGATAAACTGACCCTGAAAAATACTTACTGGAATTTCAACTGCCCACACATCACCTCCCATTTTGCAGTTTAGCTGGATGGCAATCTTTGTAGCAATAGACATGAGACCTTGCTTCTTCATAAGAGTACGTGCAACCACCACCTGAGATGGTACTGGAAATCAAAAGAAAAGGTATCTGTAATAAATGTGCACTTAGCTTTTTACAGGGGTGGGAATTGGTGAAAGTGTTTTGGGCTTACTGGCAAGCGAAATTCAAGGGGTTCCGGGGGCATAAAAAATACATTAATGAAAAGTTGGAAGAAAGTTCTATTTAACAAACTATTTCACAAGTGTGATAAATACAGAACATAAACACAGCACTTGTGACAAAATGGTAAATTTTTCGGAATTTAGCAGTTGTCTGCTATCGCCATATAGAGGCTGGTTCTACCTACATAAATATATTTTATTCTGTGTATCTCTGTATGTATTTGCTGTATATATCATTAAGTGTACTTGATCAATGTTGAGTTGCTTGTGTAGTGTGATGTTAATTTGTATTGTTAATAAAATTTACTATTTCTTTGTTAAACACCCACACTCTCTGAGTGGCACAATTAAGAGAGAGAGAGGTTGCAACAGTGGGTGGGGGCCAGTGTTAGTCAATTGTGTCTACCTGTAATATGAGGGTTAGAACTGAAGGAGTATGGAAGTTGCTCCTTCTCCCAGGTCTGCAAATTGAGGTGTGTGTATTTAGAGAGATAATGTAGAGAGATAATAATATTCTCATAAGAGATCCTCTCATCATTTCAAATAACCTGTTGCAAATATCAAAGTTCACAAATATACTTTTTATTCTGCCAAAAATAATAGACAAAATTTCTATTTCCACTCATAAAGTCCAAGATAAACTGACCCTGAAAAATACTTACTGGAATTTCAACTGCCCACACATCACCTCCCATTTTGCAGTTTAGCTGGATGGCAATCTTTGTAGCAATAGACATGAGACCTTGCTTCTTCATAAGAGTACGTGCAACCACCACCTGAGATGGTACTGGAAATCAAAAGAAAAGGTATCTGTAATAAATGTGCACTTAGCTTTTTACAGGGGTGGGAATTGGTGAAAGTGTTTTGGGCTTACTGGCAAGCGAAATTCAAGGGGTTCCGGGGGCATAAAAAATACATTAATGAAAAGTTGGAAGAAAGTTCTATTTAACAAACTATTTCACAAGTGTGATAAATACAGAACATAAACACAGCACTTGTGACAAAATGGTAAATTTTTCGGAATTTAGCAGTTGTCTGCTATCGCCATATAGAGGCTGGTTCTACCTACATAAATATATTTTATTCTGTGTATCTCTGTATGTATTTGCTGTATATATCATTAAGTGTACTTGATCAATGTTGAGTTGCTTGTGTAGTGTGATGTTAATTTGTATTGTTAATAAAATTTACTATTTCTTTGTTAAACACCCACACTCTCTGAGTGGCACAATTAAGAGAGAGAGAGGTTGCAACAGTGGGTGGGGGCCAGTGTTAGTCAATTGTGTCTACCTGTAATATGAGGGTTAGAACTGAAGGAGTATGGAAGTTGCTCCTTCTCCCAGGTCTGCAAATTGAGGTGTGTGTATTTATCATAATGTAGAGAGATAATAATATTCTCATAAGAGATCCTCTCATCATTTCAAATAACCTGTTGCAAATATCAAAGTTCACAAATATACTTTTTATTCTGCCAAAAATAATAGACAAAATTTCTATTTCCACTCATAAAGTCCAAGATAAACTGACCCTGAAAAATACTTACTGGAATTTCAACTGCCCACACATCACCTCCCATTTTGCAGTTTAGCTGGATGGCAATCTTTGTAGCAATAGACATGAGACCTTGCTTCTTCATAAGAGTACGTGCAACCACCACCTGAGATGGTACTGGAAATCAAAAGAAAAGGTATCTGTAATAAATGTGCACTTAGCTTTTTACAGGGGTGGGAATTGGTGAAAGTGTTTTGGGCTTACTGGCAAGCGAAATTCAAGGGGTTCCGGGGGCATAAAAAATACATTAATGAAAAGTTGGAAGAAAGTTCTATTTAACAAACTATTTCACAAGTGTGATAAATACAGAACATAAACACAGCACTTGTGACAAAATGGTAAATTTTTCGGAATTTAGCAGTTGTCTGCTATCGCCATATAGAGGCTGGTTCTACCTACATAAATATATTTTATTCTGTGTATCTCTGTATGTATTTGCTGTATATATCATTAAGTGTACTTGATCAATGTTGAGTTGCTTGTGTAGTGTGATGTTAATTTGTATTGTTAATAAAATTTACTATTTCTTTGTTAAACACCCACACTCTCTGAGTGGCACAATTAAGAGAGAGAGAGGTTGCAACAGTGGGTGGGGGCCAGTGTTAGTCAATTGTGTCTACCTGTAATATGAGGGTTAGAACTGAAGGAGTATGGAAGTTGCTCCTTCTCCCAGGTCTGCAAATTGAGGTGTGTGTATTTATCATAATGTAGAGAGATAATAATATTCTCATAAGAGATCCTCTCATCATTTCAAATAACCTGTTGCAAATATCAAAGTTCACAAATATACTTTTTATTCTGCCAAAAATAATAGACAAAATTTCTATTTCCACTCATAAAGTCCAAGATAAACTGACCCTGAAAAATACTTACGGGAATTTCAACTGCCCACACATCACCTCCCATTTTGCAGTTTAGCTGGATGGCAATCTTTGTAGCAATAGACATGAGACCTTGCTTCTTCATAAGAGTACGTGCAACCACCACCTGAGATGGTACTGGAAATCAAAAGAAAAGGTATCTGTAATAAATGTGCACTTAGCTTTTTACAGGGGTGGGAATTGGTGAAAGTGTTTTGGGCTTACTGGCAAGCGAAATTCAAGGGGTTCCGGGGGCATAAAAAATACATTAATGAAAAGTTGGAAGAAAGTTCTATTTAACAAACTATTTCACAAGTGTGATAAATACAGAACATAAACACAGCACTTGTGACAAAATGGTAAATTTTTCGGAATTTAGCAGTTGTCTGCTATCGCCATATAGAGGCTGGTTCTACCTACATAAATATATTTTATTCTGTGTATCTCTGTATGTATTTGCTGTATATATCATTAAGTGTACTTGATCAATGTTGAGTTGCTTGTGTAGTGTGATGTTAATTTGTATTGTTAATAAAATTTACTATTTCTTTGTTAAACACCCACACTCTCTGAGTGGCACAATTAAGAGAGAGAGAGGTTGCAACAGTGGGTGGGGGCCAGTGTTAGTCAATTGTGTCTACCTGTAATATGAGGGTTAGAACTGAAGGAGTATGGAAGTTGCTCCTTCTCCCAGGTCTGCAAATTGAGGTGTGTGTATTTAGAGAGATAATGTAGAGAGATAATAATATTCTCATAAGAGATCCTCTCATCATTTCAAATAACCTGTTGCAAATATCAAAGTTCACAAATATACTTTTTATTCTGCCAAAAATAATAGACAAAATTTCTATTTCCACTCATAAAGTCCAAGATAAACTGACCCTGAAAAATACTTACTGGAATTTCAACTGCCCACACATCACCTCCCATTTTGCAGTTTAGCTGGATGGCAATCTTTGTAGCAATAGACATGAGACCTTGCTTCTTCATAAGAGTACGTGCAACCACCACCTGAGATGGTACTGGAAATCAAAAGAAAAGGTATCTGTAATAAATGTGCACTTAGCTTTTTACAGGGGTGGGAATTGGTGAAAGTGTTTTGGGCTTACTGGCAAGCGAAATTCAAGGGGTTCCGGGGGCATAAAAAATACATTAATGAAAAGTTGGAAGAAAGTTCTATTTAACAAACTATTTCACAAGTGTGATAAATACAGAACATAAACACAGCACTTGTGACAAAATGGTAAATTTTTCGGAATTTAGCAGTTGTCTGCTATCGCCATATAGAGGCTGGTTCTACCTACATAAATATATTTTATTCTGTGTATCTCTGTATGTATTTGCTGTATATATCATTAAGTGTACTTGATCAATGTTGAGTTGCTTGTGTAGTGTGATGTTAATTTGTATTGTTAATAAAATTTACTATTTCTTTGTTAAACACCCACACTCTCTGAGTGGCACAATTAAGAGAGAGAGAGGTTGCAACAGTGGGTGGGGGCCAGTGTTAGTCAATTGTGTCTACCTGTAATATGAGGGTTAGAACTGAAGGAGTATGGAAGTTGCTCCTTCTCCCAGGTCTGCAAATTGAGGTGTGTGTATTTATCATAATGTAGAGAGATAATAATATTCTCATAAGAGATCCTCTCATCATTTCAAATAACCTGTTGCAAATATCAAAGTTCACAAATATACTTTTTATTCTGCCAAAAATAATAGACAAAATTTCTATTTCCACTCATAAAGTCCAAGATAAACTGACCCTGAAAAATACTTACGGGAATTTCAACTGCCCACACATCACCTCCCATTTTGCAGTTTAGCTGGATGGCAATCTTTGTAGCAATAGACATGAGACCTTGCTTCTTCATAAGAGTACGTGCAACCACCACCTGAGATGGTACTGGAAATCAAAAGAAAAGGTATCTGTAATAAATGTGCACTTAGCTTTTTACAGGGGTGGGAATTGGTGAAAGTGTTTTGGGCTTACTGGCAAGCGAAATTCAAGGGGTTCCGGGGGCATAAAAAATACATTAATGAAAAGTTGGAAGAAAGTTCTATTTAACAAACTATTTCACAAGTGTGATAAATACAGAACATAAACACAGCACTTGTGACAAAATGGTAAATTTTTCGGAATTTAGCAGTTGTCTGCTATCGCCATATAGAGGCTGGTTCTACCTACATAAATATATTTTATTCTGTGTATCTCTGTATGTATTTGCTGTATATATCATTAAGTGTACTTGATCAATGTTGAGTTGCTTGTGTAGTGTGATGTTAATTTGTATTGTTAATAAAATTTACTATTTCTTTGTTAAACACCCACACTCTCTGAGTGGCACAATTAAGAGAGAGAGAGGTTGCAACAGTGGGTGGGGGCCAGTGTTAGTCAATTGTGTCTACCTGTAATATGAGGGTTAGAACTGAAGGAGTATGGAAGTTGCTCCTTCTCCCAGGTCTGCAAATTGAGGTGTGTGTATTTATCATAATGTAGAGAGATAATAATATTCTCATAAGAGATCCTCTCATCATTTCAAATAACCTGTTGCAAATATCAAAGTTCACAAATATACTTTTTATTCTGCCAAAAATAATAGACAAAATTTCTATTTCCACTCATAAAGTCCAAGATAAACTGACCCTGAAAAATACTTACTGGAATTTCAACTGCCCACACATCACCTCCCATTTTGCAGTTTAGCTGGATGGCAATCTTTGTAGCAATAGACATGAGACCTTGCTTCTTCATAAGAGTACGTGCAACCACCACCTGAGATGGTACTGGAAATCAAAAGAAAAGGTATCTGTAATAAATGTGCACTTAGCTTTTTACAGGGGTGGGAATTGGTGAAAGTGTTTTGGGCTTACTGGCAAGCGAAATTCAAGGGGTTCCGGGGGCATAAAAAATACATTAATGAAAAGTTGGAAGAAAGTTCTATTTAACAAACTATTTCACAAGTGTGATAAATACAGAACATAAACACAGCACTTGTGACAAAATGGTAAATTTTTCGGAATTTAGCAGTTGTCTGCTATCGCCATATAGAGGCTGGTTCTACCTACATAAATATATTTTATTCTGTGTATCTCTGTATGTATTTGCTGTATATATCATTAAGTGTACTTGATCAATGTTGAGTTGCTTGTGTAGTGTGATGTTAATTTGTATTGTTAATAAAATTTACTATTTCTTTGTTAAACACCCACACTCTCTGAGTGGCACAATTAAGAGAGAGAGAGGTTGCAACAGTGGGTGGGGGCCAGTGTTAGTCAATTGTGTCTACCTGTAATATGAGGGTTAGAACTGAAGGAGTATGGAAGTTGCTCCTTCTCCCAGGTCTGCAAATTGAGGTGTGTGTATTTATCATAATGTAGAGAGATAATAATATTCTCATAAGAGATCCTCTCATCATTTCAAATAACCTGTTGCAAATATCAAAGTTCACAAATATACTTTTTATTCTGCCAAAAATAATAGACAAAATTTCTATTTCCACTCATAAAGTCCAAGATAAACTGACCCTGAAAAATACTTACTGGAATTTCAACTGCCCACACATCACCTCCCATTTTGCAGTTTAGCTGGATGGCAATCTTTGTAGCAATAGACATGAGACCTTGCTTCTTCATAAGAGTACGTGCAACCACCACCTGAGATGGTACTGGAAATCAAAAGAAAAGGTATCTGTAATAAATGTGCACTTAGCTTTTTACAGGGGTGGGAATTGGTGAAAGTGTTTTGGGCTTACTGGCAAGCGAAATTCAAGGGGTTCCGGGGGCATAAAAAATACATTAATGAAAAGTTGGAAGAAAGTTCTATTTAACAAACTATTTCACAAGTGTGATAAATACAGAACATAAACACAGCACTTGTGACAAAATGGTAAATTTTTCGGAATTTAGCAGTTGTCTGCTATCGCCATATAGAGGCTGGTTCTACCTACATAAATATATTTTATTCTGTGTATCTCTGTATGTATTTGCTGTATATATCATTAAGTGTACTTGATCAATGTTGAGTTGCTTGTGTAGTGTGATGTTAATTTGTATTGTTAATAAAATTTACTATTTCTTTGTTAAACACCCACACTCTCTGAGTGGCACAATTAAGAGAGAGAGAGGTTGCAACAGTGGGTGGGGGCCAGTGTTAGTCAATTGTGTCTACCTGTAATATGAGGGTTAGAACTGAAGGAGTATGGAAGTTGCTCCTTCTCCCAGGTCTGCAAATTGAGGTGTGTGTATTTATCATAATGTAGAGAGATAATAATATTCTCATAAGAGATCCTCTCATCATTTCAAATAACCTGTTGCAAATATCAAAGTTCACAAATATACTTTTTATTCTGCCAAAAATAATAGACAAAATTTCTATTTCCACTCATAAAGTCCAAGATAAACTGACCCTGAAAAATACTTACTGGAATTTCAACTGCCCACACATCACCTCCCATTTTGCAGTTTAGCTGGATGGCAATCTTTGTAGCAATAGACATGAGACCTTGCTTCTTCATAAGAGTACGTGCAACCACCACCTGAGATGGTACTGGAAATCAAAAGAAAAGGTATCTGTAATAAATGTGCACTTAGCTTTTTACAGGGGTGGGAATTGGTGAAAGTGTTTTGGGCTTACTGGCAAGCGAAATTCAAGGGGTTCCGGGGGCATAAAAAATACATTAATGAAAAGTTGGAAGAAAGTTCTATTTAACAAACTATTTCACAAGTGTGATAAATACAGAACATAAACACAGCACTTGTGACAAAATGGTAAATTTTTCGGAATTTAGCAGTTGTCTGCTATCGCCATATAGAGGCTGGTTCTACCTACATAAATATATTTTATTCTGTGTATCTCTGTATGTATTTGCTGTATATATCATTAAGTGTACTTGATCAATGTTGAGTTGCTTGTGTAGTGTGATGTTAATTTGTATTGTTAATAAAATTTACTATTTCTTTGTTAAACACCCACACTCTCTGAGTGGCACAATTAAGAGAGAGAGAGGTTGCAACAGTGGGTGGGGGCCAGTGTTAGTCAATTGTGTCTACCTGTAATATGAGGGTTAGAACTGAAGGAGTATGGAAGTTGCTCCTTCTCCCAGGTCTGCAAATTGAGGTGTGTGTATTTATCATAATGTAGAGAGATAATAATATTCTCATAAGAGATCCTCTCATCATTTCAAATAACCTGTTGCAAATATCAAAGTTCACAAATATACTTTTTATTCTGCCAAAAATAATAGACAAAATTTCTATTTCCACTCATAAAGTCCAAGATAAACTGACCCTGAAAAATACTTACTGGAATTTCAACTGCCCACACATCACCTCCCATTTTGCAGTTTAGCTGGATGGCAATCTTTGTAGCAATAGACATGAGACCTTGCTTCTTCATAAGAGTACGTGCAACCACCACCTGAGATGGTACTGGAAATCAAAAGAAAAGGTATCTGTAATAAATGTGCACTTAGCTTTTTACAGGGGTGGGAATTGGTGAAAGTGTTTTGGGCTTACTGGCAAGCGAAATTCAAGGGGTTCCGGGGGCATAAAAAATACATTAATGAAAAGTTGGAAGAAAGTTCTATTTAACAAACTATTTCACAAGTGTGATAAATACAGAACATAAACACAGCACTTGTGACAAAATGGTAAATTTTTCGGAATTTAGCAGTTGTCTGCTATCGCCATATAGAGGCTGGTTCTACCTACATAAATATATTTTATTCTGTGTATCTCTGTATGTATTTGCTGTATATATCATTAAGTGTACTTGATCAATGTTGAGTTGCTTGTGTAGTGTGATGTTAATTTGTATTGTTAATAAAATTTACTATTTCTTTGTTAAACACCCACACTCTCTGAGTGGCACAATTAAGAGAGAGAGAGGTTGCAACAGTGGGTGGGGGCCAGTGTTAGTCAATTGTGTCTACCTGTAATATGAGGGTTAGAACTGAAGGAGTATGGAAGTTGCTCCTTCTCCCAGGTCTGCAAATTGAGGTGTGTGTATTTATCATAATGTAGAGAGATAATAATATTCTCATAAGAGATCCTCTCATCATTTCAAATAACCTGTTGCAAATATCAAAGTTCACAAATATACTTTTTATTCTGCCAAAAATAATAGACAAAATTTCTATTTCCACTCATAAAGTCCAAGATAAACTGACCCTGAAAAATACTTACTGGAATTTCAACTGCCCACACATCACCTCCCATTTTGCAGTTTAGCTGGATGGCAATCTTTGTAGCAATAGACATGAGACCTTGCTTCTTCATAAGAGTACGTGCAACCACCACCTGAGATGGTACTGGAAATCAAAAGAAAAGGTATCTGTAATAAATGTGCACTTAGCTTTTTACAGGGGTGGGAATTGGTGAAAGTGTTTTGGGCTTACTGGCAAGCGAAATTCAAGGGGTTCCGGGGGCATAAAAAATACATTAATGAAAAGTTGGAAGAAAGTTCTATTTAACAAACTATTTCACAAGTGTGATAAATACAGAACATAAACACAGCACTTGTGACAAAATGGTAAATTTTTCGGAATTTAGCAGTTGTCTGCTATCGCCATATAGAGGCTGGTTCTACCTACATAAATATATTTTATTCTGTGTATCTCTGTATGTATTTGCTGTATATATCATTAAGTGTACTTGATCAATGTTGAGTTGCTTGTGTAGTGTGATGTTAATTTGTATTGTTAATAAAATTTACTATTTCTTTGTTAAACACCCACACTCTCTGAGTGGCACAATTAAGAGAGAGAGAGGTTGCAACAGTGGGTGGGGGCCAGTGTTAGTCAATTGTGTCTACCTGTAATATGAGGGTTAGAACTGAAGGAGTATGGAAGTTGCTCCTTCTCCCAGGTCTGCAAATTGAGGTGTGTGTATTTATCATAATGTAGAGAGATAATAATATTCTCATAAGAGATCCTCTCATCATTTCAAATAACCTGTTGCAAATATCAAAGTTCACAAATATACTTTTTATTCTGCCAAAAATAATAGACAAAATTTCTATTTCCACTCATAAAGTCCAAGATAAACTGACCCTGAAAAATACTTACTGGAATTTCAACTGCCCACACATCACCTCCCATTTTGCAGTTTAGCTGGATGGCAATCTTTGTAGCAATAGACATGAGACCTTGCTTCTTCATAAGAGTACGTGCAACCACCACCTGAGATGGTACTGGAAATCAAAAGAAAAGGTATCTGTAATAAATGTGCACTTAGCTTTTTACAGGGGTGGGAATTGGTGAAAGTGTTTTGGGCTTACTGGCAAGCGAAATTCAAGGGGTTCCGGGGGCATAAAAAATACATTAATGAAAAGTTGGAAGAAAGTTCTATTTAACAAACTATTTCACAAGTGTGATAAATACAGAACATAAACACAGCACTTGTGACAAAATGGTAAATTTTTCGGAATTTAGCAGTTGTCTGCTATCGCCATATAGAGGCTGGTTCTACCTACATAAATATATTTTATTCTGTGTATCTCTGTATGTATTTGCTGTATATATCATTAAGTGTACTTGATCAATGTTGAGTTGCTTGTGTAGTGTGATGTTAATTTGTATTGTTAATAAAATTTACTATTTCTTTGTTAAACACCCACACTCTCTGAGTGGCACAATTAAGAGAGAGAGAGGTTGCAACAGTGGGTGGGGGCCAGTGTTAGTCAATTGTGTCTACCTGTAATATGAGGGTTAGAACTGAAGGAGTATGGAAGTTGCTCCTTCTCCCAGGTCTGCAAATTGAGGTGTGTGTATTTATCATAATGTAGAGAGATAATAATATTCTCATAAGAGATCCTCTCATCATTTCAAATAACCTGTTGCAAATATCAAAGTTCACAAATATACTTTTTATTCTGCCAAAAATAATAGACAAAATTTCTATTTCCACTCATAAAGTCCAAGATAAACTGACCCTGAAAAATACTTACTGGAATTTCAACTGCCCACACATCACCTCCCATTTTGCAGTTTAGCTGGATGGCAATCTTTGTAGCAATAGACATGAGACCTTGCTTCTTCATAAGAGTACGTGCAACCACCACCTGAGATGGTACTGGAAATCAAAAGAAAAGGTATCTGTAATAAATGTGCACTTAGCTTTTTACAGGGGTGGGAATTGGTGAAAGTGTTTTGGGCTTACTGGCAAGCGAAATTCAAGGGGTTCCGGGGGCATAAAAAATACATTAATGAAAAGTTGGAAGAAAGTTCTATTTAACAAACTATTTCACAAGTGTGATAAATACAGAACATAAACACAGCACTTGTGACAAAATGGTAAATTTTTCGGAATTTAGCAGTTGTCTGCTATCGCCATATAGAGGCTGGTTCTACCTACATAAATATATTTTATTCTGTGTATCTCTGTATGTATTTGCTGTATATATCATTAAGTGTACTTGATCAATGTTGAGTTGCTTGTGTAGTGTGATGTTAATTTGTATTGTTAATAAAATTTACTATTTCTTTGTTAAACACCCACACTCTCTGAGTGGCACAATTAAGAGAGAGAGAGGTTGCAACAGTGGGTGGGGGCCAGTGTTAGTCAATTGTGTCTACCTGTAATATGAGGGTTAGAACTGAAGGAGTATGGAAGTTGCTCCTTCTCCCAGGTCTGCAAATTGAGGTGTGTGTATTTATCATAATGTAGAGAGATAATAATATTCTCATAAGAGATCCTCTCATCATTTCAAATAACCTGTTGCAAATATCAAAGTTCACAAATATACTTTTTATTCTGCCAAAAATAATAGACAAAATTTCTATTTCCACTCATAAAGTCCAAGATAAACTGACCCTGAAAAATACTTACTGGAATTTCAACTGCCCACACATCACCTCCCATTTTGCAGTTTAGCTGGATGGCAATCTTTGTAGCAATAGACATGAGACCTTGCTTCTTCATAAGAGTACGTGCAACCACCACCTGAGATGGTACTGGAAATCAAAAGAAAAGGTATCTGTAATAAATGTGCACTTAGCTTTTTACAGGGGTGGGAATTGGTGAAAGTGTTTTGGGCTTACTGGCAAGCGAAATTCAAGGGGTTCCGGGGGCATAAAAAATACATTAATGAAAAGTTGGAAGAAAGTTCTATTTAACAAACTATTTCACAAGTGTGATAAATACAGAACATAAACACAGCACTTGTGACAAAATGGTAAATTTTTCGGAATTTAGCAGTTGTCTGCTATCGCCATATAGAGGCTGGTTCTACCTACATAAATATATTTTATTCTGTGTATCTCTGTATGTATTTGCTGTATATATCATTAAGTGTACTTGATCAATGTTGAGTTGCTTGTGTAGTGTGATGTTAATTTGTATTGTTAATAAAATTTACTATTTCTTTGTTAAACACCCACACTCTCTGAGTGGCACAATTAAGAGAGAGAGAGGTTGCAACAGTGGGTGGGGGCCAGTGTTAGTCAATTGTGTCTACCTGTAATATGAGGGTTAGAACTGAAGGAGTATGGAAGTTGCTCCTTCTCCCAGGTCTGCAAATTGAGGTGTGTGTATTTATCATAATGTAGAGAGATAATAATATTCTCATAAGAGATCCTCTCATCATTTCAAATAACCTGTTGCAAATATCAAAGTTCACAAATATACTTTTTATTCTGCCAAAAATAATAGACAAAATTTCTATTTCCACTCATAAAGTCCAAGATAAACTGACCCTGAAAAATACTTACTGGAATTTCAACTGCCCACACATCACCTCCCATTTTGCAGTTTAGCTGGATGGCAATCTTTGTAGCAATAGACATGAGACCTTGCTTCTTCATAAGAGTACGTGCAACCACCACCTGAGATGGTACTGGAAATCAAAAGAAAAGGTATCTGTAATAAATGTGCACTTAGCTTTTTACAGGGGTGGGAATTGGTGAAAGTGTTTTGGGCTTACTGGCAAGCGAAATTCAAGGGGTTCCGGGGGCATAAAAAATACATTAATGAAAAGTTGGAAGAAAGTTCTATTTAACAAACTATTTCACAAGTGTGATAAATACAGAACATAAACACAGCACTTGTGACAAAATGGTAAATTTTTCGGAATTTAGCAGTTGTCTGCTATCGCCATATAGAGGCTGGTTCTACCTACATAAATATATTTTATTCTGTGTATCTCTGTATGTATTTGCTGTATATATCATTAAGTGTACTTGATCAATGTTGAGTTGCTTGTGTAGTGTGATGTTAATTTGTATTGTTAATAAAATTTACTATTTCTTTGTTAAACACCCACACTCTCTGAGTGGCACAATTAAGAGAGAGAGAGGTTGCAACAGTGGGTGGGGGCCAGTGTTAGTCAATTGTGTCTACCTGTAATATGAGGGTTAGAACTGAAGGAGTATGGAAGTTGCTCCTTCTCCCAGGTCTGCAAATTGAGGTGTGTGTATTTATCATAATGTAGAGAGATAATAATATTCTCATAAGAGATCCTCTCATCATTTCAAATAACCTGTTGCAAATATCAAAGTTCACAAATATACTTTTTATTCTGCCAAAAATAATAGACAAAATTTCTATTTCCACTCATAAAGTCCAAGATAAACTGACCCTGAAAAATACTTACTGGAATTTCAACTGCCCACACATCACCTCCCATTTTGCAGTTTAGCTGGATGGCAATCTTTGTAGCAATAGACATGAGACCTTGCTTCTTCATAAGAGTACGTGCAACCACCACCTGAGATGGTACTGGAAATCAAAAGAAAAGGTATCTGTAATAAATGTGCACTTAGCTTTTTACAGGGGTGGGAATTGGTGAAAGTGTTTTGGGCTTACTGGCAAGCGAAATTCAAGGGGTTCCGGGGGCATAAAAAATACATTAATGAAAAGTTGGAAGAAAGTTCTATTTAACAAACTATTTCACAAGTGTGATAAATACAGAACATAAACACAGCACTTGTGACAAAATGGTAAATTTTTCGGAATTTAGCAGTTGTCTGCTATCGCCATATAGAGGCTGGTTCTACCTACATAAATATATTTTATTCTGTGTATCTCTGTATGTATTTGCTGTATATATCATTAAGTGTACTTGATCAATGTTGAGTTGCTTGTGTAGTGTGATGTTAATTTGTATTGTTAATAAAATTTACTATTTCTTTGTTAAACACCCACACTCTCTGAGTGGCACAATTAAGAGAGAGAGAGGTTGCAACAGTGGGTGGGGGCCAGTGTTAGTCAATTGTGTCTACCTGTAATATGAGGGTTAGAACTGAAGGAGTATGGAAGTTGCTCCTTCTCCCAGGTCTGCAAATTGAGGTGTGTGTATTTATCATAATGTAGAGAGATAATAATATTCTCATAAGAGATCCTCTCATCATTTCAAATAACCTGTTGCAAATATCAAAGTTCACAAATATACTTTTTATTCTGCCAAAAATAATAGACAAAATTTCTATTTCCACTCATAAAGTCCAAGATAAACTGACCCTGAAAAATACTTACTGGAATTTCAACTGCCCACACATCACCTCCCATTTTGCAGTTTAGCTGGATGGCAATCTTTGTAGCAATAGACATGAGACCTTGCTTCTTCATAAGAGTACGTGCAACCACCACCTGAGATGGTACTGGAAATCAAAAGAAAAGGTATCTGTAATAAATGTGCACTTAGCTTTTTACAGGGGTGGGAATTGGTGAAAGTGTTTTGGGCTTACTGGCAAGCGAAATTCAAGGGGTTCCGGGGGCATAAAAAATACATTAATGAAAAGTTGGAAGAAAGTTCTATTTAACAAACTATTTCACAAGTGTGATAAATACAGAACATAAACACAGCACTTGTGACAAAATGGTAAATTTTTCGGAATTTAGCAGTTGTCTGCTATCGCCATATAGAGGCTGGTTCTACCTACATAAATATATTTTATTCTGTGTATCTCTGTATGTATTTGCTGTATATATCATTAAGTGTACTTGATCAATGTTGAGTTGCTTGTGTAGTGTGATGTTAATTTGTATTGTTAATAAAATTTACTATTTCTTTGTTAAACACCCACACTCTCTGAGTGGCACAATTAAGAGAGAGAGAGGTTGCAACAGTGGGTGGGGGCCAGTGTTAGTCAATTGTGTCTACCTGTAATATGAGGGTTAGAACTGAAGGAGTATGGAAGTTGCTCCTTCTCCCAGGTCTGCAAATTGAGGTGTGTGTATTTATCATAATGTAGAGAGATAATAATATTCTCATAAGAGATCCTCTCATCATTTCAAATAACCTGTTGCAAATATCAAAGTTCACAAATATACTTTTTATTCTGCCAAAAATAATAGACAAAATTTCTATTTCCACTCATAAAGTCCAAGATAAACTGACCCTGAAAAATACTTACTGGAATTTCAACTGCCCACACATCACCTCCCATTTTGCAGTTTAGCTGGATGGCAATCTTTGTAGCAATAGACATGAGACCTTGCTTCTTCATAAGAGTACGTGCAACCACCACCTGAGATGGTACTGGAAATCAAAAGAAAAGGTATCTGTAATAAATGTGCACTTAGCTTTTTACAGGGGTGGGAATTGGTGAAAGTGTTTTGGGCTTACTGGCAAGCGAAATTCAAGGGGTTCCGGGGGCATAAAAAATACATTAATGAAAAGTTGGAAGAAAGTTCTATTTAACAAACTATTTCACAAGTGTGATAAATACAGAACATAAACACAGCACTTGTGACAAAATGGTAAATTTTTCGGAATTTAGCAGTTGTCTGCTATCGCCATATAGAGGCTGGTTCTACCTACATAAATATATTTTATTCTGTGTATCTCTGTATGTATTTGCTGTATATATCATTAAGTGTACTTGATCAATGTTGAGTTGCTTGTGTAGTGTGATGTTAATTTGTATTGTTAATAAAATTTACTATTTCTTTGTTAAACACCCACACTCTCTGAGTGGCACAATTAAGAGAGAGAGAGGTTGCAACAGTGGGTGGGGGCCAGTGTTAGTCAATTGTGTCTACCTGTAATATGAGGGTTAGAACTGAAGGAGTATGGAAGTTGCTCCTTCTCCCAGGTCTGCAAATTGAGGTGTGTGTATTTATCATAATGTAGAGAGATAATAATATTCTCATAAGAGATCCTCTCATCATTTCAAATAACCTGTTGCAAATATCAAAGTTCACAAATATACTTTTTATTCTGCCAAAAATAATAGACAAAATTTCTATTTCCACTCATAAAGTCCAAGATAAACTGACCCTGAAAAATACTTACTGGAATTTCAACTGCCCACACATCACCTCCCATTTTGCAGTTTAGCTGGATGGCAATCTTTGTAGCAATAGACATGAGACCTTGCTTCTTCATAAGAGTACGTGCAACCACCACCTGAGATGGTACTGGAAATCAAAAGAAAAGGTATCTGTAATAAATGTGCACTTAGCTTTTTACAGGGGTGGGAATTGGTGAAAGTGTTTTGGGCTTACTGGCAAGCGAAATTCAAGGGGTTCCGGGGGCATAAAAAATACATTAATGAAAAGTTGGAAGAAAGTTCTATTTAACAAACTATTTCACAAGTGTGATAAATACAGAACATAAACACAGCACTTGTGACAAAATGGTAAATTTTTCGGAATTTAGCAGTTGTCTGCTATCGCCATATAGAGGCTGGTTCTACCTACATAAATATATTTTATTCTGTGTATCTCTGTATGTATTTGCTGTATATATCATTAAGTGTACTTGATCAATGTTGAGTTGCTTGTGTAGTGTGATGTTAATTTGTATTGTTAATAAAATTTACTATTTCTTTGTTAAACACCCACACTCTCTGAGTGGCACAATTAAGAGAGAGAGAGGTTGCAACAGTGGGTGGGGGCCAGTGTTAGTCAATTGTGTCTACCTGTAATATGAGGGTTAGAACTGAAGGAGTATGGAAGTTGCTCCTTCTCCCAGGTCTGCAAATTGAGGTGTGTGTATTTATCATAATGTAGAGAGATAATAATATTCTCATAAGAGATCCTCTCATCATTTCAAATAACCTGTTGCAAATATCAAAGTTCACAAATATACTTTTTATTCTGCCAAAAATAATAGACAAAATTTCTATTTCCACTCATAAAGTCCAAGATAAACTGACCCTGAAAAATACTTACTGGAATTTCAACTGCCCACACATCACCTCCCATTTTGCAGTTTAGCTGGATGGCAATCTTTGTAGCAATAGACATGAGACCTTGCTTCTTCATAAGAGTACGTGCAACCACCACCTGAGATGGTACTGGAAATCAAAAGAAAAGGTATCTGTAATAAATGTGCACTTAGCTTTTTACAGGGGTGGGAATTGGTGAAAGTGTTTTGGGCTTACTGGCAAGCGAAATTCAAGGGGTTCCGGGGGCATAAAAAATACATTAATGAAAAGTTGGAAGAAAGTTCTATTTAACAAACTATTTCACAAGTGTGATAAATACAGAACATAAACACAGCACTTGTGACAAAATGGTAAATTTTTCGGAATTTAGCAGTTGTCTGCTATCGCCATATAGAGGCTGGTTCTACCTACATAAATATATTTTATTCTGTGTATCTCTGTATGTATTTGCTGTATATATCATTAAGTGTACTTGATCAATGTTGAGTTGCTTGTGTAGTGTGATGTTAATTTGTATTGTTAATAAAATTTACTATTTCTTTGTTAAACACCCACACTCTCTGAGTGGCACAATTAAGAGAGAGAGAGGTTGCAACAGTGGGTGGGGGCCAGTGTTAGTCAATTGTGTCTACCTGTAATATGAGGGTTAGAACTGAAGGAGTATGGAAGTTGCTCCTTCTCCCAGGTCTGCAAATTGAGGTGTGTGTATTTATCATAATGTAGAGAGATAATAATATTCTCATAAGAGATCCTCTCATCATTTCAAATAACCTGTTGCAAATATCAAAGTTCACAAATATACTTTTTATTCTGCCAAAAATAATAGACAAAATTTCTATTTCCACTCATAAAGTCCAAGATAAACTGACCCTGAAAAATACTTACTGGAATTTCAACTGCCCACACATCACCTCCCATTTTGCAGTTTAGCTGGATGGCAATCTTTGTAGCAATAGACATGAGACCTTGCTTCTTCATAAGAGTACGTGCAACCACCACCTGAGATGGTACTGGAAATCAAAAGAAAAGGTATCTGTAATAAATGTGCACTTAGCTTTTTACAGGGGTGGGAATTGGTGAAAGTGTTTTGGGCTTACTGGCAAGCGAAATTCAAGGGGTTCCGGGGGCATAAAAAATACATTAATGAAAAGTTGGAAGAAAGTTCTATTTAACAAACTATTTCACAAGTGTGATAAATACAGAACATAAACACAGCACTTGTGACAAAATGGTAAATTTTTCGGAATTTAGCAGTTGTCTGCTATCGCCATATAGAGGCTGGTTCTACCTACATAAATATATTTTATTCTGTGTATCTCTGTATGTATTTGCTGTATATATCATTAAGTGTACTTGATCAATGTTGAGTTGCTTGTGTAGTGTGATGTTAATTTGTATTGTTAATAAAATTTACTATTTCTTTGTTAAACACCCACACTCTCTGAGTGGCACAATTAAGAGAGAGAGAGGTTGCAACAGTGGGTGGGGGCCAGTGTTAGTCAATTGTGTCTACCTGTAATATGAGGGTTAGAACTGAAGGAGTATGGAAGTTGCTCCTTCTCCCAGGTCTGCAAATTGAGGTGTGTGTATTTATCATAATGTAGAGAGATAATAATATTCTCATAAGAGATCCTCTCATCATTTCAAATAACCTGTTGCAAATATCAAAGTTCACAAATATACTTTTTATTCTGCCAAAAATAATAGACAAAATTTCTATTTCCACTCATAAAGTCCAAGATAAACTGACCCTGAAAAATACTTACTGGAATTTCAACTGCCCACACATCACCTCCCATTTTGCAGTTTAGCTGGATGGCAATCTTTGTAGCAATAGACATGAGACCTTGCTTCTTCATAAGAGTACGTGCAACCACCACCTGAGATGGTACTGGAAATCAAAAGAAAAGGTATCTGTAATAAATGTGCACTTAGCTTTTTACAGGGGTGGGAATTGGTGAAAGTGTTTTGGGCTTACTGGCAAGCGAAATTCAAGGGGTTCCGGGGGCATAAAAAATACATTAATGAAAAGTTGGAAGAAAGTTCTATTTAACAAACTATTTCACAAGTGTGATAAATACAGAACATAAACACAGCACTTGTGACAAAATGGTAAATTTTTCGGAATTTAGCAGTTGTCTGCTATCGCCATATAGAGGCTGGTTCTACCTACATAAATATATTTTATTCTGTGTATCTCTGTATGTATTTGCTGTATATATCATTAAGTGTACTTGATCAATGTTGAGTTGCTTGTGTAGTGTGATGTTAATTTGTATTGTTAATAAAATTTACTATTTCTTTGTTAAACACCCACACTCTCTGAGTGGCACAATTAAGAGAGAGAGAGGTTGCAACAGTGGGTGGGGGCCAGTGTTAGTCAATTGTGTCTACCTGTAATATGAGGGTTAGAACTGAAGGAGTATGGAAGTTGCTCCTTCTCCCAGGTCTGCAAATTGAGGTGTGTGTATTTATCATAATGTAGAGAGATAATAATATTCTCATAAGAGATCCTCTCATCATTTCAAATAACCTGTTGCAAATATCAAAGTTCACAAATATACTTTTTATTCTGCCAAAAATAATAGACAAAATTTCTATTTCCACTCATAAAGTCCAAGATAAACTGACCCTGAAAAATACTTACTGGAATTTCAACTGCCCACACATCACCTCCCATTTTGCAGTTTAGCTGGATGGCAATCTTTGTAGCAATAGACATGAGACCTTGCTTCTTCATAAGAGTAGGTAAGACCACTCGCTATATGGAGACTGGAGACAACGTCACTTTTTGACTGAATTCACTCTTTTTCAAAACTGTCTATCTCGGTAATTAAAAGAAAGAAATGGTTGGAAATTGTTTTAACAAATAAAGGAATCTTCCAACGTTAAATATAAGTTTTGTTTGTACATTTGAATGACGTATTTATTACGTTTTGATCGATAAACTCACAGTCGGTAAAGCGTATTGAAGTGTCCGTGGCGAGATTTGAAAATGGCTTACCTCCGACATCGTTTTTGGGTATGCTCACATAACGCGTTCTAGAACTTTTGAGATTCAACCAATAAAAATGTATCTTATATCAACGGAAAGCTAAGATAATGACCTTTAACATAAGCATCGGTTGATTTAATTTTTTTAAATTTTTATTGTAGAAAATGATAATCCAAATTATGTGTTATGTTTGACGCATTATAACTTCGAAACCCATTATCATCTGTTCGCCTACTTTATACTGTTGAAAAGGTCATCCTTTGCCCTTTAAAATGGTATATAACATGAACCGGAAGTCTCTATAACGGAAGTTCTAATGGCAATGAACGCGGGAAACCCTAATAGTTTTATTCGCGCCCATGCCGAAGTTGACGAGAGATCGCCATCTTGGACTACACGTGTATTAAAATGGATCAACCAGACAACATTTTGCGTAAATTTTAACAAAAACTATTAAATTTCATCTAAATATTGCTACTGTAAAACGATTATTTATTATTTTTAAGTTACGATTTGTTAGAAAGTTTTATTTTGATCATTAACGAGGTTAGCTAAACATCGGCCATTTAAAGTACGGTTGCAAGAGGGTGATGATTTGTTAGGACAAACTGCTCATATTAAAAGCAGTCCTATACAAAAAATACTGGCTGCAAATGATTAAATGATGATTCATGATGAGACTTATTTTTTTAGAAAATATTTTAATTAATCGGCGATATTTTAAATTAATTTTACAAAGCACCAATCCAAAATAAAGAACGACAACTTTTAATGCTGGCGGATTTTTGTCTCCGTGTTACTGTCTGTAGCTGACCAGTACTTTTCATTATTTTATTATAATTCGGATTTTAATAAACAATCTAGTAAATGATGAATGAGAATTTGTCATTGAGTGACCGTTCAGGGTAAAGATATATACTAATATAGTAATAAGTGTATGTGTCAGTGAGTGAGTGAATCGATGTATGGTAAAAATTGAGATCAAGACAAGGATGAGTAACATGCTACACACACTACAGACATACAGTATACACTAATATAGTAGATATATAATAAGTAAAACTATGAAAGACTTTAGCTTTCAATTTTCAAGATATTTTTAGAATGTTAATGTCTTATATTATGAAACAAATAGACACCTTTTAAAAATAAAGATACTAATAATTACAATTGCTATTTGAAGGGGACTAAAAAATAAACTGCAAATAGTAACAACTATTGAACATTGTAACAATGTAAAAGTATTTTATTAAACTAAAAAGAGTATCAGTTTTGCTAGCTTTGAACTGTTTTTAAAATTAATGTGCTGTTCTTAATACTTTGTTAATAATAGAATTAAAATCAAAGCAGCATCTGTTCATAAGTTTATATTTTTTTTTCTGATCATGTGTGTATCAAAGTATATTTATGCATATGTGTGAATGTGTCTAATATCCACAAGTGAAAAGACATTAAAATTAAATAAATCAACTAACTAGTTATTGGCAATGCAGTTCATAACAAGCAAAGAAATTGACTGAACAGGATTTACAGGGCTGATGTAGGTACACAAATGGATAGTTCATGTTATGACATATGGTGAGCATTATTCAACTTATTCAGTTATTGCTAAATACATGCACATAAGTATGCAAAATATAATTTATGACTTTATTTAGGTTAGAATGATCATGCTGTCAATTAGAAACACTATTATAATAATAACTGTTTTGTTTGACCTATTTTTCTCTTAAACAAGTGAGCATTAATTGCGATTGTATTGCAAAAAGCTATATTTTTCATATGTTATATTTATTATTTCTAAATCTATTAAACAAGATTGTCTAAAACTTCACTCTGGAAATGTCTATACTCCAGAGAGCAAGTATACCAAATCTGGATGATGTACATGAAGTAGTTTTTGTTTTACAAGACTCCAAAAGAGACATTCTGTTTTTGACCACTTGCCGTTTGAAATTTTGAACAAAATGCTATTTTGAGAGGACTGTATTTCATTTTCTATGCATCTGTGATCCTTAAAAAAAAATCAGCAGTATAATTGTGTTACAGAGAGTTGACATAGCAAAGATGAACTGTGTATGTTTCATAGTTTTTGTTTTGTGGTCATTTCAAAAGGGGGTTTCGTGAAATCTGAGTTTTTCTGCAATTTACATCAAACTTTGAACCGTCATAACTTTTTTTCTATTAAAGCTAGAGCTCCAAAATTTTGTATGCAAACTTACTTTGGGGTACATAACATAACCTGCAAATATCAGCTTATTTGACCAGACTTCAAAATTTGAGTGGTCTTACCTAATAAGAGTACGTGCAACCACCACCTGAGATGGTACTGGAAATCAAAAGAAAAGGTATCTGTAATAAATGTGCACTTAGCTTTTTACAGGGGTGGGAATTGGTGAAAGTGTTTTGGGCTTACTGGCAAGCGAAATTCAAGGGGTTCCGGGGGCATAAAAAATACATTAATGAAAAGTTGGAAGAAAGTTCTATTTAACAAACTATTTCACAAGTGTGATAAATACAGAACATAAACACAGCACTTGTGACAAAATGGTAAATTTTTCGGAATTTAGCAGTTGTCTGCTATCGCCATATAGAGGCTGGTTCTACCTACATAAATATATTTTATTCTGTGTATCTCTGTATGTATTTGCTGTATATATCATTAAGTGTACTTGATCAATGTTGAGTTGCTTGTGTAGTGTGATGTTAATTTGTATTGTTAATAAAATTTACTATTTCTTTGTTAAACACCCACACTCTCTGAGTGGCACAATTAAGAGAGAGAGAGGTTGCAACAGTGGGTGGGGGCCAGTGTTAGTCAATTGTGTCTACCTGTAATATGAGGGTTAGAACTGAAGGAGTATGGAAGTTGCTCCTTCTCCCAGGTCTGCAAATTGAGGTGTGTGTATTTATCATAATGTAGAGAGATAATAATATTCTCATAAGAGATCCTCTCATCATTTCAAATAACCTGTTGCAAATATCAAAGTTCACAAATATACTTTTTATTCTGCCAAAAATAATAGACAAAATTTCTATTTCCACTCATAAAGTCCAAGATAAACTGACCCTGAAAAATACTTACTGGAATTTCAACTGCCCACACATCACCTCCCATTTTGCAGTTTAGCTGGATGGCAATCTTTGTAGCAATAGACATGAGACCTTGCTTCTTCATAAGAGTACGTGCAACCACCACCTGAGATGGTACTGGAAATCAAAAGAAAAGGTATCTGTAATAAATGTGCACTTAGCTTTTTACAGGGGTGGGAATTGGTGAAAGTGTTTTGGGCTTACTGGCAAGCGAAATTCAAGGGGTTCCGGGGGCATAAAAAATACATTAATGAAAAGTTGGAAGAAAGTTCTATTTAACAAACTATTTCACAAGTGTGATAAATACAGAACATAAACACAGCACTTGTGACAAAATGGTAAATTTTTCGGAATTTAGCAGTTGTCTGCTATCGCCATATAGAGGCTGGTTCTACCTACATAAATATATTTTATTCTGTGTATCTCTGTATGTATTTGCTGTATATATCATTAAGTGTACTTGATCAATGTTGAGTTGCTTGTGTAGTGTGATGTTAATTTGTATTGTTAATAAAATTTACTATTTCTTTGTTAAACACCCACACTCTCTGAGTGGCACAATTAAGAGAGAGAGAGGTTGCAACAGTGGGTGGGGGCCAGTGTTAGTCAATTGTGTCTACCTGTAATATGAGGGTTAGAACTGAAGGAGTATGGAAGTTGCTCCTTCTCCCAGGTCTGCAAATTGAGGTGTGTGTATTTAGAGAGATAATGTAGAGAGATAATAATATTCTCATAAGAGATCCTCTCATCATTTCAAATAACCTGTTGCAAATATCAAAGTTCACAAATATACTTTTTATTCTGCCAAAAATAATAGACAAAATTTCTATTTCCACTCATAAAGTCCAAGATAAACTGACCCTGAAAAATACTTACTGGAATTTCAACTGCCCACACATCACCTCCCATTTTGCAGTTTAGCTGGATGGCAATCTTTGTAGCAATAGACATGAGACCTTGCTTCTTCATAAGAGTACGTGCAACCACCACCTGAGATGGTACTGGAAATCAAAAGAAAAGGTATCTGTAATAAATGTGCACTTAGCTTTTTACAGGGGTGGGAATTGGTGAAAGTGTTTTGGGCTTACTGGCAAGCGAAATTCAAGGGGTTCCGGGGGCATAAAAAATACATTAATGAAAAGTTGGAAGAAAGTTCTATTTAACAAACTATTTCACAAGTGTGATAAATACAGAACATAAACACAGCACTTGTGACAAAATGGTAAATTTTTCGGAATTTTAGCAGTTGTCTGCTATCGCCATATAGAGGCTGGTTCTACCTACATAAATATATTTTATTCTGTGTATCTCTGTATGTATTTGCTGTATATATCATTAAAATCTAGGGGGGTCCGGGGGCATGCCCCCCCGGAAAAATTTTGTGTCTAAAGAAGCAAAATGGTGCAATCTGGTGCCACCTGAGCTTAGAAATCGCCACACAATCTGCTTCCCAAATTCCAAGTAAAAGACTAATTTTCTCAATTGCAATTTAATAGTATGCTTTAACAAGGGTGTTTTTGTTTGAGCTCGTGTTTTTTGGGGGCTTTTTTTCACCTGGAATGCATGAATTTGTTGCACGAATATCAATCAGTTGACGGTGTCCGTTGGTGTCAGCATGCTTCTGCAAGGCACCAAATCCGCGGTTTGCGTATTTAATCTCTGCTCGGCACAGCTCGCAGAAGGCAAAACCAGAGGTTGACAACTTTTGAATCCATTCGCCGAACCGAACTTTCCTGATTACTTTTGATTCTTTTTCCCCATCGATAGTTTCCACCCAGTCTTGATCGACCCAATCCCAATTCCATTTGTAGCGGCAACCAGAATCGTCAAAGCTTTCCCCACGCTGAACAACGTTCGACATGTTTGACTGGGTAGAACCAGCCATTTTTTCAAAGTCTTTGGAAATGAATGAAATTTACACCATATATCTATCATGGTGAAAGAAGTCAATTTACAAAAGATGGTTGTTTAATCTTTCATAGTTTTTTTTTAATGCAATTTTGAAAAATGGAAAAAAAACGCTTTTTTCACGTTTTTTACATTTTGCCATTTTGCATGCACACTAAAGTAAAAACTATCTATCTGACAGGGCTAAATTTTTGTATTCCTCAAGTATCCAATGCTGACAGGAAGCCTGATTTATTTTAAGGTGATAGCTTTGTAATTTTTTGAGTTATAGATTCTCAAAAATGAGAAAAAACACAATTTGTGCAACGGCATTTTGAGCCAAAACTGAAAATGAATGATATTAATGCTTTTTTGCTTATTTTGAGTTCCATTTGACTTGTTTAAGTAATTATAATGAAATAACAATTAAAATATCTGATATTTTTAGTTAAAATGCATTTATTCATGTCTTATGTTTTAAAATTTATAATGATTTAAAAGGGTTGAGGGGTGAATGAAACTAGTGACAGTTGATTATGAACATCTACACAGCAGTCTATTATTTAGTACTCTTGGAAGTTGTGATAAACTGGCAAATGGTCTACCCTTATTTCGTGGTTGAATCTAGGATACTATAATTGTGGTTATTCTGACACAGGGTTCCTCAAAGTCTTGGCCAATTTCTACAATTAAATTAACTCTAACAATAATTTCTCCTGTTCTAATCCGCCATAGTCAGCGCCCCCCCCCCCCCCCCCGAAAATCTGCACAAACGAAAACTAAATTAGTAATCGGGCTAATAACTAATTAATGTGTATCTGAATCTGTTACTATTGACGCTACCATTAAATAGCTGTAAAAAGTGTCATTTGTGAGCCATTATAACATACTAAACATATTACAGTAAAAATAAATCAGTAACTTATTGTGGGGGAAAAGGATCTAAGATTGTCATATGGTGTGAACCAAAGTGAAGAGATTATCAAAAATTATTAAACAAATTACAGCAGAAATTGTAAATAATTATTGTTTAATGCAATAATACCTTGTATGTATAAATATAGTATTATTTCAATTCACTTGTCTACTCTCACGTCTATGAGTATGACCGATGACGATCTCGATCGCTACCGTCTATACCGCTACGGTGTACAGTACAGATCTATATATTATACATCCGACAAATAGCAGTTAAAAAAACAAGAATCGTCCTTACAATTAAATAAAACCTTTTTTACAACTTCAAGAGCTATAGTAAATTAAGCTTAGTGAATTACTTAACGCAGCACTGAAACAAGCACAGCCGGCGACTCGATGATAAACAACGCTTCGTGAACAACGTTTCCTCGTGTTTAGGTCTTCGCGCGTGCTTAGGGTACACACTTGTTTTCTAAACGGACTCCGCTACGAATATGCCACTTTATCATGCTATATATCATTTTAAAGAAGATATTTTCTACTTTCTATTGATATAAGACAAAAATCTATATTTTCATAAATAACCGTGCAAAAAAGTAATTTAAAAAATAGGTTTTTTTCAATCAACTTTTACATACAATAAAAATACAGATTTGAAACTAACACGGTTGCATTCTACATTCATTTTTCTTTAATTTGATATAAGATACATTCTGATAGGACAATCGTAGCGGAGTCCGTTTTAGTGTTTGCAAGGTACATAAAAACACGATGGTAAAACCGGAAATTGAGATTTTTGCCACGGCTATCGAAACACGCCAACCGTACCTAATTTAATGCGATCGTACACGCTTCCACTCATTCTCTCACAAATAAAAAATACATTAATGAAAAGTTGGAAGATAGTTTTATTCAACAAACTATTTCACAAGCATGATAAATACGGAACATAAACACAGCACTTGTGGCAAAATGATAAATTTTTCGGAATTTAGTAGTTGTCCGCTATCGCTATATAGAGGCTGGTTCTACCTAGTTTGACGCCATAATTTGGATATGGCGGATTTTACTCAAAGTTAAGCTAAATTTTGTTTACTACGCCCATTTGAGGATGCGCATTATGGGAATATATATATATTTTTTTTTTTACTTTTTTTTTTTGGGGGGGGCGTACTGAGCTAACAATGGGCGTAAACTGAAAATGATTTGGGCGCTTTTACGCCTTTAGGCGTACAATTCCCACCCCTGTACTATAAATTACAGAAAAACATTAAGAACAAATTTCAGACAGTTTGTTTGATTGTGTGCATATTAATAAGAACCTATCTTAACCTGCCTATCTATTGTTTCTTAGTATACTATGAACATACCCATATATTTAATGACAAGACTATTTGTTTAGTTTGATATTTCTAGTGTTCCACAAACATACCCTTATGTTTAGTGTCAAGACCTAATTTATTCTTTTAGAATTTGATATTTCTTAACGTCCCCCGAGTCTGAGCACACCTAGCTATCTAATGGCAAACCCTGTGTGAGTAAATGTGGTTCTTTAATGTTTCATGAACATAAGCTACACACGTATCTATAAGGTATATTGTTCTGTTTTCTTTAGAGTGGCAAATACATCCTTGTATTTCCAAAATTTTTGTTTTAGATTCATAAAGCAATGAACAATAGTTTCACTTTAAAGCTTAATTGCAGTGCATTTGATTAACTAATTAATGAGGCTGTTGCCATTTTGTAAATAAACAAATCTTACAAATTAATATATTGGTGAATCTAAATCAGAGAAATGTTGTTGACCAATGCTTGAAATGACTAATCCAATGTACATAATTCACAATACCACTTATGACTGAGCTTTCAAACCAATAACTACAATCTTACCTTGGCCTCCCCCAAAGCCCTCTCCTGTGAATACATTAATTTTGAATAAATTGTGTCTTTCCTAATGATCTCTCCTAAGAGAAATTCTGAGTAATTGAATAAGTGAAATAATTTATTACATTATTGTTTAATGTTGTTGAAAGTACAAATATACCTGCAGCAACCTGTGATTCTGATCTGATGTCTGTTGATCAAAACATGACTGTAAAGAGTAGATCGAATTGAAGAGCTGCAAAATTACATAAATTTATTTATTACAGTGGTTCTAAACATTTGATATGAATTTAAGCACTGTAATAATGAGTTGGGTTTTTGGTAAATTAATACTGCATTTAGTTCACTATGATTTTCAATTTTATTGCTGTGTTGTACATGAGGTATGTCTGAATACAAATTTCCTAATTTTGTAGATTAGAACCTGAGAGATATATTATCAGAGTGAAGAATTACATGAGAGTTGAGACGTAACATCATACATTTAGATTTCTGGAGATATTTTATTTGTTGTATGCCAGTATGTTGAAATTTTATATTGAAATAAATCTTGAATTGAAGCAATTTCCATAATAAATGGCACATAGAATTAGAAATGAATAAAAGTATCCTACTTTTCCTAGTTTGATTTATTTTATTGTAGCCATTTTCCTCTAAACTGATCTTGTCTATTTCCTTATCTCCTACCATTCTTGTAAATGTAATAAAAAATATGAAATGGTGTTAATTAATATGCAAAATATGTCAAACTTATACTATAAGTTATAGTAGTGCAACAGATTAAAATTAGAAACATAAAATTTAGTGATTTGAAAACATGCAAAATTTTAAACTTGTAAATGTAATGCTCTAACAAACATGTTCATATTAGATCCTGATATTTACAGAATGAATACATCCAGTTTATGAATATGTACTATTAATCTACTAAGTGAATACATCTCATTTACTGAATGAATACTATTAATATACTAAATAAATACAGAGCATTTGACTTGAAGTCAATTCCAAGATCCTAAGCATAAGAATTAAAGACAAGTATGACATGAGACATCACCTGAGTTTATCATTTAGGTAGATTTTATATCACCTAGATCATTTGCAACAAAACTGGATTTTTTCATGTTTATTTCTCATTAACAATCATTTTAAAAGCATGAATATTTGCTTTAAGTTGAAGACTATTTTCTTCTTTAATAGTGACAAAAGTAAAATAATTTGTATTTCATTTAATTATTTAACATTCTTTCAGGTAATTTGCAGCAAAACATGCTTTATATAGGTAGGTTTGATATCAACCAGTTCTTTTATAAAATTTTTATTCTGCTTTTTCATTCATTAAATATTTTTATTTTTCATAAAAATCATTTTAAAAATGTTAAAACAAAATTTGCTTCTTAAAATAAAATTAATTTCTTCCTTAATAACGACAAAAGTAAAATAAATTGTATATTTCATTTAATTATTTAACAATCTTGTAATGACAGACTACAATATAAGTACAAACCACAGGAAATACAACTGCCAAGATATACATTTGAACTCAAAGAGAGCTCCCTCCTATGTTGGTATTTATTCCAAAATCATTCTGGAGAGACTGGTTTAAAAATAGTTTAGTCCTTTTCACAATCTTAAAATTACAGTCCAACTCTTTGTTCAATTGTGCTCTATTCCTTCTATTAACATGTTATGAAGATTACAGGTCAACCCTTTTGCTATGTTTAAAGAATCTCGTGTTATATTCATTGTTCTAAAGAGTACAAGTCAACCCTTTGCCTAAAGGGTTCAAAGAAACTCTAGAGCTATTCATAAGTTCTAGAAATTACAGATCAACCCTTCCCGTTCAGCGTCATGTTAGAAAATGTCGGCAGGCGGCTCTGTGACAGGTACTTTGCTGACCACCGACAATTTTGAATGTTGCTGACTTGCTCACAAAAAAAAAAGAAAAAGTGAGTGAAATAATGTGTGCATTTGGGAAATGTTAACTGAAAACCATTATATACACCCTAGGTCTTTATAAAGTAGTTTTTATAAAATAAAATAAAAAAGTTTTCATACCTCTTTCTTGATCTTGGAAATTTAACCAACGTTACAAGTACTTTTACTCAATGGCTACAGTGCCCGAGATGTATGATGAAGGCTTCCAAATGTAGAAAAACAGATCTCATGCTTATTTATAACAGTTCAAAAGTTCCAAAGTAATGATGATGTAAACTCATGGAAATTATATAATGCCACTGTCTACACAAAAGATAATTTAGATATAATAAAATTGTAGATGTAGATAACACACCAGTCAAAGTTCGTGAAGCACAAACCAACGAAATACTTGTTGCACACACGTCAAGTTCAGGAATTTTTTTGTTAAATCCAAAATACAGAAAAATGAAGTAGAAAACAATGCCAGCCTCTACCCAATAAGATGATTAAGATATACTACAATTGTTAGATGTTCATGAATTTTTTGTTGTTTTAAAATCCCAAAACAGAAAAATGAAGAAGGAATCAATAACTTCACTTGCTTGGTAATATGATTTATATATAATAAAATTGCAGATGTAGACTTGGTGAAACAAAAATGCAGCTGCAGAAAATTTTATTATAAAAATCTACATCAGTAAAATTTAGAAATTTTGTATACTCTGCTAGTCTCTATTGTACAATGAATACACAGGTAACTTGTCAGGTAAAAATAATAAGTACTGAGTATGTGTTCGATTTCATCAGGAGTAAAAGAAGAAAATAGAGGCTACAAATACCTGAGAGTAAAATTAGTAGTATGTAATAATGTAAATGAACATAAAATAAAGTATTATTTTGCTGAATTACATATGTTGTATAGGCCTATATGTTGTAAATTATAAAACTAAATGTTCTAACTGCTCCTAACAGAAAAGAAGAAAATAAACAAAAGGAAAGAAGAATTAAAAGAAAAGAATTTACAATGTCTGCTCTGAATGAAATATTTCAAAGCAGGGGGTAAGACACAGGGCAACATCACATGTTGAACACATGTGACGTGTCTTTTTGTTTACTTTGCGGTCTGCACAAAGGCAACATCTTTTCCTCGGCGTTTGTTTACTTGTTTCAGGGCGAGGAAAAACTGTAATGAAATGTTTGCCCATCAGTCTACATGTTGAAAATTGGACCGAAGAAACGTGACCACCTCTAGAAGCAATGACATTAGGATATTTTGCTAGTATTTGCTTGTGGACTGCAGTTCTGAAATCGAGCAATGTCATTGGTTCACCTGTGTGTTTCCTGTAAACAACACAGGCATTGTACAGTGCAATGTCAAGAATGTGAAAGAAAACTTTAAGATACCACCTTGATGTTTTTCTGATGCTAGGGTATGCATCTGTTACAGTATCACACAAATCCACCCCTCCCGTATATTTGTTGTAATCACAAATGCATGCTGGTTTCAGAATTGGTTCTTTTGTTTTGTAATGAATTTTTCCTGTATTTATTATTGTACTGTCATGATGCATTGTGCTGAGCATGAGTATCTGTTTCTTGTCTTGCCATGCAAAACAAGAAATGCCATCACCGTGGACAATTGAAAGTTGTCCTGGAGTGAGCTTAGTGCCTGGAAAGTTCTTTGGCATGTCTTTTCTGTTTCCCCTGACAGTTCCACAAATGTATGTGTTGTTTGCCAAAAGAGTGCGTGCTAGGCTGGGGCTAGTGAAAAAGCGATCTGTGTACAGCTTGTAATATTTCCCTAGCAGTGGTTCTAAAAGTGTTAGAACAATTTTCTAACGCTGATTTCCATCAGTCACAGTGAATTCAGTGTCTTTCCCCGTGTACATAATGAAATCGAAAACATACCCTGTTGTACTCTCGCAAATTTCATATGATTTGATTCCAAATCGTGCCCGTTTAGATTGTGTATGCTGCCTGAATCCTAAGCGACCTTTCCAAAGCATCAAAGATTCATCCACACAGATATTTTCACCAGGCACGTAAACTGATGAAAATACTTGTCTGAAATGATCGACAATCAATCTGATTTTGTTGATAGGGTCGTTAGGATCGGAGACAGAGTTATCATTAAAATGTAGGCAATTTAGCAACAAAGAAAATCGTCTGCCAGACATTACTTTACCGTTACGAAATAAAACTGGGCTAAAAAATTCATCTTTACTAAAATAATGATCCAATGTAGGTAGTCTACAAATTCCCATCAAAAAAATCAATGCCAAAAATTGATATATTTCACATACCTGTGTATCACGCCATTGTTTGATACGACTATCAGCAGTAAGGTTGTCTTGCAAAAGTTTCTGAGATGCATAAATATTAGTGTACTCGACAATCTTTTGCACAAAATTATCTGGTACAAATGCCTGAAAAATGTCAAGTACTGTAGCCTTTTCTGGAAACTGCATTTTTACTCCACTACTGCCTACAAATGCATGGGGCTTTTCCATGCGAGCGTCACTAGGTGCACTCCAGGCGTCACCATGAGGATGACCGGTTTTGCCGATAGCTTCACTGGCACTGTTGTCCCCCCCTGCATATAAAAGTTGAGAAGGGGCTGGTTCGGAATCCTCTTCTGATGAAAAACTGCTGTCATCAAGATTTGGATCAAAATCTGATCCTGATGATGAATCAAATTCACAGTCAGAAACATCAAAATCAACATCAGCACTTGCCATAGTTATACAATAGATGCTCAAAATGCTCACTATTCAAAATGTCCGCACGCCTTTGTACAAAGAATGTGGTTGTGACAAAAGGCGGGAATTCAGTCACGTGAGCATCCTACTAACAGTAAATAAAGATAGAATCTAGAGCACACTGGTTGCCGAAGCAGACCACATGTTTCCTTCACTCTGATTGGTTATTTTTACCATTGCTAACACTGAGCGAGCGTGCCTGCCTCCCATTCGGTTCCTACTATGCTTAGATTACATTTTTTTCTTCTTTTTTTTTTCGTACGAATTCATCTGGACGACTCCGAACTCTAAGTAAAAGAAAAGACTTTTAATACCTTTTATACTGAAAGAAAACAGAAAAGACTTATTAATACACCAGTAGGTATATAAGCCATTCTTTAAAAATGTCTGTATTGGAATATAAAACCAATGAGAATAACAGCAATATTTTTTACTCTTTGCAAGATGAGAACATCTTACAAATATTTGTATGACACAACACAGACTACTTGAATAACTTTTGGCATAAGAAAAACATCTGAGTTTGTAGATAATGTTAACCAGAATGCAATGAAAAGTTTTTGCTTTCGGGGTGGGAGAGTCTCCGTGTACTTGTAAGCAAGCAAGTGTTCAAAGAAAGTAGGTAACCTCAATATGCAGTCAGTTTAAATGCATTAGTTTGATTTTTGCAGTAAATAAATAGAATAAAAGCAAATTAAGGTTTCGCATTGAGATATTTTTTGTGCAAATTCATATTTATTTTCCAGTGAGATATTTTCTCAAATTATCTGTTAGTATTGGCTATTGAACATGGCATTTGGTGCAAGAGTATTAATGCCAGTAAAACAAAATTGTATATCAAACTGGAACTTGTGTATTACTCACTGTCATACACTTTGCAATCCAGTCAGTGAACTTATTTTGGGGGGATTTGAAATGTATTGTAAGGTAAAACTGTGCACACAAACGCTACTGTCATACACTTTACAATCCAGTAGGTGAACTTTTGGGGATTTGAAATGTAATGTAAGGTAAAACTGTGCACACAAACGTTACTGTCATACACTTTACATTCCAGTAGGTAAACTTTGGGAGATTTGCAATGTAATGCAAGGTAAAACAGTACACACAAAATTACTGATTGATTAATATGTGACAATAGATGATCTAGATTCCTCTTCATGTTTGTAATATCTAGCTCTGTTGGTATTCAACCAAAGCTTATAATAAGATTTTGGCAGTTAATACTAATTTTTAAAAAAAAATTAAAAGGAAGAGAAACAGAATTATGAAGTAAATAATTATTACATTCAGTAAAGATCCTTGCTCTGAATTTCCTGCATAATTTATTGCTTCGACATTTGTTCATGAAAGTAGACGTTTAAAGTTTTGTGTTTTAATCATTCGAAATTATTTCCCTTCATAAATGTTTCGAAATTATTTCCATTCACTGGCTGAAGTCTGTCCTTATTTAAGTTTGTGTTAATGTTTGTGGAATGTAGAGTTTTCATGTAGTCACAAGTCAGTCCAACTCTAGTCTAGCGTCAGTTTACGTGTCAGTTTGATTTATGTCGCGTATTGAACTGAGATTATGAAGATTAATTATGTGTTGCTTAAAGTAACAACCCGATGATAATACAAAATTTCCTAGGGATAGTTTGAGGATAACACGTCTGACACCTGTTTTGTAACAATTAGTTGTTAGCGTTTTTGTCAACCAGTCAGTTCTTGTCACATCACCCTGCACTAATCATTAAAGCGGTAAGAACAGAATTTTCCTTGTCTGGTGGAAATACTCCGTAGGTTACATATCAACATATTCAGTTTATTAAATCCAACAAACTGATTTCCTGTGGATTAGCTTGTCTGGTGGAAATACTCCGTCGTTATATATCAATCAAACAAACTGATTTCTTGTGGGTTTGCTTGTACTCCTCTATGATAAAAAAGTTCAAATAAGTAATGCATACTAAGAATAGCAATAGAAATATTAAATATGTTCCTTATTTTAAAATGCTATGTCATCTTGTCTTTTATGTGATGAATGTTCGTTGACCGTTAATACTCGTTTTCTTTACATATTAATTAGGTAGATTCATTATCTACATGTATATTGGACACATTTTATTTCTGTTGATTTATTCTCTTTATTTTCAAGTCTCAGCACACCGTCGTATGATAGATAATCCATGCATAACTCGGTTTTATTTACAAAAGTAATTTTGATGAATGTGATAGGGCTAGTGTGGTCAATTGATGTTCCTTGTCAAAATACCTCTCGTAACCATCGACAGCTGCCAAATTATCTGTGAAAATGCCAGGTAGGCTCCATCTTATTTTGTCAACAGTCTTAACATATCATTCCAGTAATAGTGAATAATAACCTTTGCACAATGGTAAATATATTCAAAACGTGTTGGTAATCTTATTGCAAAACATAAAGCACAAGGTTAGATGAATGAAAATGAAGAATTCACACCTGTGGAAGTGAGCTATAATAACAAATAACATGTAGTATACGTGAACCAGAGTACAGTTAGCGAACTGATTCTTTCCCTCAAGTTGCCTAATAATTTGGTCAGACTACTGATTCTAACCTGCCTTACTATGTCCACAGGCTTGCACGCATCAGCATCGAATATTTGGTTGCAGTGGACAAAAGCATCATTATTTTGAACAAAACACCTACTTCGTCCACCACTTATTTTCGTAGCTCTTACGCCATGTTGTTTTAATCTTTGTATTTACAACACACGTGATTATCTATGTAATATTGTAATACACTGCTTATAAAGAATGACTGGGTGCTCATATATTGATTAAAAAAAGTGAATGAAAGGGTGCTCACTGGCACTGACTATAAAGAATGACTGACAGGATGCTCAGAAATACTAATTATAGAGAGTGAATGACTGGGTGCTCAGTCATTGAGAGATAAAGATAATAAAACTTTACAATGATTAATGAGTGCTAAATTATAGTTGTTAGTTTTTCAATTAAAAAATAATAATGAACATTTTGTTTCTGAGCACTTGAATTGACCAAAAACAAACCGCTTGGTGGTTTTTTTTCTTTATCTTAGTACTTTTTCATTACTTTTTATTTCCAAAATCCCTTACATTTTTTCCCTAAACACAAAATTGTTAGCTAATTGAATCTTTGAAAACATAACAGCTGTAAGATGAAATATATCATCCAGCATATGCCAAACATAGGTTATAAACTGATGGTGATAAAACCCATTAGGAAAAAATGCATTTAAAATTTTATTATAATTTATTTTATAAATGGCTGATTATTCACTCTTATCAAATTATGTTTGAACTCACCCATACATACACTTAACCTGGAAATCGTTGCTCAGAAAAGCCCAAATTATTTGTTGGACTTGCCCATGCGCATTTTTAATCTGACGTCTCTGTTCCGATTTAGAACACATTGTCTGTCTGACCTCACCCACTCGTACACTTAACCTGGTCATCTCTGTTTTGATTTAGAACAAATTACCTGTCTGATCTCACCCACTCATAAGATCACCAATCTGATCATCTCTATTCTGATTTAGCCAAATTGTATGTCTGACCACAGCCATGCATACACTCAATCTGGACATCTCTGTTCTGATTTATTCGAATTGTCTGTCTGACATCAGCCATGCATACACTCAATCTGGACATCCAAGCTCTTCAGTCATTTAATCATTAGCACGTCTCATTCATATAAACCAAAATGTGGCCAATGTTCTTTCTCATATCAGGGTTCTGACACTGGGATTAGAATGAACTACCTTTAGAACTCATTAGCAGTCATACACATGGCACCATTCAAAAAAAAAAAAAATCAAACCATTGAAACTCATTTTATTCACTTAGCATTTTTATATTATGATTTCTCTATTTTTAGTTATTCAGATAAAAGTTATGAAACTGATATTTCATTATCTGATCATCTCTAATTAACTTCCATGTTACATGTATAAATATGCACCTTGTATATTTCATTTTACTGCATGTATGTTTATGTAGCATTGTAAAATACTTTGAGCTTAAAATAAGATTAAACGTTCTTTATTGGTATTGGTAGCCTGAAAGCTGCTTACAATTATCATAACTGTTTGATTAGTTCAGCAAATTACATTAGGCAGTTCATAAAAATACAATAAATTGGCAATGATTAAATCATGCATTTCATTAAAAAATCTAATAAAGTTAGTTATGATCAAAACATAGAACAAACATCAGTTTAATGGACAAAGTGCTTAAAGGGTTCACATCAAAATTCTGAACTAAATAATAAATGAATATTTTAACAGTATTAACAGCATGTTCCAACTTACATAATAAAAGCAATGAAAACCAATATACTATACAGGTAAAAAATGTAATGTTCAGTCAAATATGCTGTGATTTCTTCTACAGTATTTTGGACCCTATTTATTATAAATAGATGTAAAGAGTAATCCATTTGACAAGAAAAATCAAAACAAATTAATTCACAATACAGAAAACACCAAATATAATTCTTCATGCTTGATAATTACATTAGGGTACCATGTCTTTAAAGGTATAGCACAAGAATCAATCCAAAATTACTTAATATAATAGTTTCAAAAGTTGGATGGTTTGAAATTATGAAGTTGGATAGTTCCTCAAGCTTCATTATAACACCCAAGATCAGACTGTACTTAAAAAAAAATATTTAGTAGCTTTAATTAAATTTAAGTATCCTGAATATAACTCTTTCCCTTGATGCCTTTTCAAGAAACATCAAATGTACTGATGTCATTAAAAGTTTTGAAAATCTGGAGAGGAAATGCAATTGTAGGGGTAACCGAAGTCCCTGTCTGTACATATGGAAGAATCGACATTCTCAATAGACGTTAATTTTTAAGTGAGTCACGTGTATATATATATGTATATGGTGTCTTCTATTTCCCACAATGAAAACATTTTATATTTTATATTTTATGTACAAAATCAGGAAATCAAATTATGTAAGTAATGCAAGAACTATGGTACCAGTCTTTCATTTCCACAACAAAAATACTTTTTAACCTTCTGTGCAAAGTTGCAAATCAAATTATGTTAAGTCACACTAGAACTGGGTATGTTTTCTCTTTCCTCCATTAAAAATACTTTTAAAATTCTGTGCAAAATCATAAACCAAATTTGGTAAGTCACTCAAGGACCATGGTACCTCTCTTCCATTTTCCCACTACTGACATCATAAATCAAGTAAAGACCATTTTAAGAGGAATCAAGGTAAACCATGCAATTAAGACAAATCAACAGAGTTTGTGTTCTGGTAACACAAAATTACAAAGTCATATTCCCAATGGAGGTTGTATTATAGGTGAATGAAAAAAATGTGTTTCTGCGAGATTCTGATGTTTCCAATATGTACAAACTAATATGATGACAACAGTCTTCTTTTTTATGTTGAAAGTATGCCTCGACAAAAAAAACAAATAAACATCGCACTAGTGTCTCGATGCTATTGTATAAATTAACTGCATGCAGAACAAAGAAACAGTTTAATGGGGTTACCACACATAAGACTTTTAGTTACTTTGTCATATGGGCTTATCACCCAATAACTTATAGTTACTTTATCATGTGGGTCATCACTCAAAGACTTTTAGTTACTTTGCCATTGTGTGCAGATCTCATGCACTATATATAAGTGTATTATTTGATTTTTAATACTAAAATAGCATTTATAAAAGTTTTTAAACTTTCCAGGGATTTTAATAAAGTTGAAATACTGAAATATCTGTCTTTTCTAATATATATATAAATGTATTTATGTGAACTTTTGTCCACTTGATCCTTAATTAAGTCAGAGGGAGGAGGAGAAGATTGGAACATAGTTACTTAATAATTTCCAACTGAGTTACTTTTATAGTCTGTCAGCTGTTTTTTTGAAAAAAAAACGATGCAAAATTCTTTGCTGTGCAAAATTTTTATCTTGACCTAAAAACTGTTTCTCTCACCCTGTAATATAATCTCAAACAAGCAATTGATAAAAACAAAGGTAAATATTACCTAAAATTTTGTTACAAGTAAACATTCCAATGTGTAGATGATTCTGATAACTGTACCAATTTAAGATAGACAAAAGATGTCCTTTGTATTTTATGTTAAAAATATGTCAAAGATCAAGACAATAACTCTCATTAAAATAAAGAACACTGAAAAGTTATTCAGATAAAAGTTATGAAACTGCTGCATAAAAGTGAAATTACTCACTATGTTTTTCAAAAAATAAAAACACATGTGAAGTCAGTGAACAAAAAGCAATGCATAGCTATGTAACACCAAAGTCCGAGAGCAGTCAAATGAACATTCTAAAATTATGTGCTGCTATCAACATATAAATCAATTTGTAAAAAAATCAAACATGAAATAATATAATTCTGTACCTAAAACTTTTCATGAACCATGAAATAAGTTTATTTAAAAAAGATGGCACTCGTTAAGGTGAAATGACATGCAAGTGAACAACAATAAAAATCTTAACAGGATAAAATATTTTCTTAAAACTATCTATAATATGTAGAATGTAAAATGCTCAGTGCCTTTGTATGAAAGTCTTTCAGTAGTATGGTCGCCGTGGGTTGTTCTGCAACAGAAATTAATTATTTTTCAAATAAAATTAAAAACCATTAAAAAAAACCCATTAATTACTACTGAAATCAGATTCAAAAGTTTTGCATATTCTAAAAAGAGAATGATAAGAGTGGTTCTTTGATTGAAAACGCAAAGAGACATTCATATGTGCATTCACTTGTAGTGTGGATTTTCCTGTAGTATATAGTTTTGATTTATCTGTCAAACACGATTAGATGAAGTATATAGTACAGATTTATCTGTCAAACAAAATCAGATGTAGCTTATAGCGCAGATTTATCCATCAAACACAATTAGAGGTAGCATATAGTACAGATTTGTCCGTCAAACACAATTAGATGTAGTGTATATTTAGAGGAAAAGTCCTCAGATGACACTGACTTAGTAAAGGATAAATAAATATAATAAAAAATTGTGGTAGTGACAAGCAATAAAGTGCTATCTTAGATGCTGAGGATCCTTGGTTTGAACCCTATTCATGGACCTTTATCCATTTTCAGATTTCAGTGGTCCATTTCTCCTGATGTGCAGGTAGTTTGAAGTGTAACCTGACTCCATTATGTTGGGGCAGGTATAACAATTTTCTAGTCTGAAAGGATGGCTCCAGCTTTCACACTTGCTTTTATTTTTTTTGCACTGTCATGTAACTGTTTTAAATGTACACTCTTTAAGGTTCACAGCATGCTTTATTATGGCTGTATTTTGCCCAATTTCATACTGTTCACCACTTTGTTTAACCACTAAAGAAATGGTATTTTCCTTACTCTCTTTAATTTGCTCATCTTTTAGATGTCATGTTTAATAAGCTTTTAGCATTTTAAAAAATTTGACTGAGCAATTTACTTAATAAAAAACAAACATTTTAGTATAGAAGCCACAAATGAACTGACAAGTAAGCAAAATGTCTGATGTAAGAGCTGGGGAATTGTGGATAATATACATTTTATATAAATATAAAAAAAAAAAAATGAAAGCGAAATACAAATAATGTAGTGACAATATTTGTAAAGAATAAAACCACTGTGAAAAGAATATTTAATATATTTTCAAGAGGTTTTATCAAAACATCAACACTACCAATAATAAATAATAAAGAGGAGTTTAATAATAAAAATAGATTATTTATTTAAACTGTATATAAATTTGTCAAGAAAGATTAAGTAACCCCAAACTCATATATATTTAAAAGTAGTGCTATTTACAAAAGGATTTTGTCAAAATCAAATAGGTATTAAAGGCAGTGCAATTTACCTGACAGTTTGGTTAGAATCTAATAATATTTGTCAATGGGATTGGTCAAAATTTGTAATTAACCAAAACTGGTATAGTTTAACAAGATACTGAAAGGTAGAAGTTAGACTGTAATTGACCAAAACTGGTCAGATATCCCTAATGAGGTAATGAAAGGTAGTGCTATTTACCAGAGGGTTGGGTCGAAACCTGTAAGCTAACATCATCCTCTTTCGATAAGCATCATACTCATCATCTTCTCGAGAAAGTTGAGCTGGACGTTCAATACCCAATCCACGACCATCATGGGACACATTGCCTCTGCACAAATAAAAAAACACTATGACAATTATTATATAATTTGTTTTTATACATCTTTTACAGTAATTTGACAAGTAACTCCTAGTGAAAAACAATAATTTGTGAACAACATTTTTTTATATGCAATGTCTGATGGTCACATCATTAAGTCAATACTAACTTTCCACAGAACAATATTTGTTTTTTGGAGACAAAAAAACATTGTTAAAAAAAAAACGCTGCCGAAATTCAGGAGTTCAACAAAAAGATAAGAAAACGTTTTATGATTTCTTTGTTTTTGAATTCGAAATAAAAATTCCTTAGTATGTCTATAATACATAGTAATTTAAATTTTTAAAATCCATTGATAATTTCTGTCGCTTTTAATTTTTTAGTACACTGACCCATTCAGTTATCGTTAGGCGTCAAAAACAGCCTGACGCCATGGCGTCAGTGACTTACTTTCTATGCCGGTGAACGGGTTAAATGTGAAAGATAAAATTTAAAAAAAATCTTTGACTTACTTGTTTACAGGTGCAGTGATACCCTGACTCTCAGTTCCCAGCCCTTCACCCTCCTTCCAGCCAAGTTTAAGCATCATCTGGTATCCTATGTTCTCGCATGTCAACTTAAAATCCTTGTAGTCAGAATAATCAGGTTCACGGCCTTCCTTCAAAGCCTGAAAAAAGATCTCTGTGAGTGAGTAACAATCATCTTAATGTGAATGAATAACTGAAATAGTTTGCAGCCTTGAATTTTGTTCCATAACTATTAACCTAAAACTTTCACCAGTTATTAACTGACTGTCTTTCATTACTTATCTATCACGTTCCCTGTAATTATTCCAAATACCTGTAGGTATTACAAACATATTTTTCAAAATCAATACTAATAATTTAAAAGTATATAGAAAAGTAGAACTTTTTTCCTGCTGATTTCAATGATACTAAAATCAATTTTATAACTCAATTAGAACCAAAGTTACGAAGTTTTCAATATTTAATTTTTCGCAAACTTATACGCTCAAAAATGAAAATGTACAAATAGCTCACTTTGAAGGTCCACAAAATGAATAAATGATAAACAATATAGTTCAGATTCTTCACATAAGTAGTATCCAGCAGACAAATCAGTGATATTTGGAATACCTATCCTCTAATTATTCTTTCAGTAATGACACTTGGGTCTACTTATTGATCAGTGCAAAATCTCTCAGGTAATCTTGTAGTTGTACAGTAATCTTTAATCATACTATATCAAAGCCTATATTACTATATTGTATAACTAGTAATCATTCTATCTTGCAGCCTGTAATTACACTTTTATGTATTGTAATCATTCTATCAGCCTGCCTATAATTACTCTATTGTGTAGCTTGCAATCTTACTATCATAAGCCAATAATCAGTCAATCATGCAGCCTGTAAATATTATTTTATGTAGCCTATAGGTAGTCTATTAAATATTCTGTAATTATGTTCCGTGACTTAATACATTAAAATGTCATCATAAAAAGTATCTATATTATATTTACTCTTATGATTCTCCATTTAATTCAAACATTAAATGTTCCTACTTTACTAGGAATAAAAATAACATGGTTAATTCCAACATTAAATGTTTCTTCTGTACTAGGAATAAAAGTAACATGGTTAATTCCAACATTAAATGTTTCTTCTGTACTAGGAATAAAAATAACATGGTTAATTCCAACATTAAATGTTTCTTCTGTACTAGGAATAAAAGTAACATGGTTAATTCCAACATTAAAAGTTCCAACTTTATTAGGAATAAAAATAAATTGGTTAATTCCAACATATAAAGTGTGAAATTGATTAATTCCAACAAATAAAGTGTGAAATCAATTAATTTCAAAATAAAGTGTGAACTATTTTCTCTTTATAAAGAGTAAAAATAAATGGTTCAATTCCAGCATAAAATGTGTGAATTTGTCTTCTCTATATTAAGAGTAAAACTAACAGGTTAATTCCAACATATAAAAAGAGTTAATTATGTATTCTTCCATGTCTAAAGAAGAAAGGAATCTCTGAATAAATTACTCTAAAAAAGACCCATGTGTAGAAGTTACGCTAAGATTTTGTATAAACTTCATGAAGATAGGCTCTTCTGTATGAATTATTCTATGGTAGTTTCTGTATATATAAAAAGAAAATTAACACTTTATGATTATTTTTGTTTTGCATTTTACTTAACTGTTAGGTTTTTGCTCATAGTAGGATCAAGATAAAATTCCCATGTGCCAACATAGCAGTAAACATTAAAGACGAACAACTAACAAGAAAAGATGCAATATGTAAATTTAAAAAATAATTTATTTTAAGTGCATGGTTAAACTTTTGATTTACTTTTGAATTCACTGTTCTATAAAAGTGTATGTTGGAAAAGTTATTTTAAAAAAATCTGTATTCCCCTATGCCATTTCCTTTTCCTCAGACTTACATGATCCATAGTTCCCCTACAGATCAGCTCAAAGAGTTTCTACACTGTATATACAATTTGCTCATCAGACTTCTGCTTCATCAGATTCTTCTACAGACAGTGAAAAAAAAACAAACTGTATATAACAATACGATTGTTATAATATATTAAAAATACTATTTACCACTGACCTTAAATGTTTCCATAAATTTCTCTAGTTCTTCTGGCGGTAAAAAGTCTCCAATAAAATGTTTACCTCGACCAGCTTCTGTAAGTTTTTCAGCATATTCTGCACAGACAAATAACTTGTAAGACACAATAAATACTATTGCTAACTATGATGCCAGCATATTCTGCACAAATAAAATAACTTGTGTAAGACAAAATAAATACTCTTGCATATTATTTATGCTATCATATTCTACACAGACAAATAAAATAACTTGTGTAAGGAAAATAAATACTCTTGCAAACTATGTGCTAGCATATTTTTTTTAAAAAAAGCAAATGAACAAAAATGCCCACAACAGTTTATAAGATAAAATAAATTCTTTTGCAAATACCTTGTACAACACAATTTCAGTTGAAGAATAAAATTTTAAATGCTTAATAATGATTAACTGACTATGCCATCAAAGAAAAAATACCCCACCACCACCACTAAACCCCCTTCCCCCCAACTCAAAATATAATATTTTGATTAAGCAGCTCATCCCAGTAAAATACTAAAAACAAAGGTAAACAAATAACTATAAGGTATAAAAAAAAAAATTCACAAAATTCTCTGAATATGCTATTGAAAACCAACCAACCAAAAGACAATCAAAACATGCCAATACAGCTAGTTGTCGACTTATGACCTATGCGACGTACAAGTGACCTACTGCGACGTGACCACAAATATGTACTGTTTATCTGGCAGTGTGTTTGTAAGATGTGAGGGTTGGTGGGAGGGGTACTTGGAGGAACTCCTTTGTTAATCAAGCAGTGGGATGATAAATGGGAGTGACTGAGAGACCTTCTGATATACCGCTGACCTTAGTCATATCATTCTGTAGACATCAGCTATTCCCAGTTTGGCCAAATTTTTTTATTAAAATATTTTCAAATGAATAATTGCCTAAAACATATAATAAAAACAAACAAATCCCAAAACATACTACACTTTTTCTTAATTTTGTTTCAATTTTTAAGGTCTGTTAGAATACAAAACTTTGCCTTAGACATGTGATTCTTTAGAATACAAAACTGCCTTAGACTACAAAACGTTTTGGCTATATATTATAAAAGAAAAAGACCAGTCAGAAAATAATTTTGTTCTTTCTGTGTAGTGGTCTGTCTTAAAATCAATGTTGTGGTCTGCTAGAGTACAAAAACTTTTGTCAAAAAAAATAATAATTAAAGACCAGTCAAAAAATGTTTTGGTTCATTCTGTGTAGTAGTTTGTTTTAAAATTAATGCTCACATAAATGCCAACATACACAATACACAAACAAATTGAACTTGGAACTTACCTTTGGTGGCTGACATTTCAGCAAGACGTTTTTTGTGTTCCCAAGTACCTCCATCTGTCTCTTCATCAGAATCATACTCATAGCGAGGCTTAACCTTCAGACCACCTATATCTGCCATCAAAGCTGCTTCTTTAGCTTTCTTCTGTGCGATGATCAGTTCATACATCATGTTCATCTAGGTACCACAAAAACAGCTCAGTTCATCAACCAATTACAAACAAGGTTACTATAGATCAGTTCATATATATCATTCATCTAGTAATATGAGACAACTGGTGTGATATAACAAGAGTTATGCACTGTTTTCTCATTCTATGGCAAACATTAGAAATACAAAATTTACATATTTGAATATAGTCAGAGAAAGAAACAAAACTCACTGTTAACATTCTCTTGTTGTAATTTTCTTCACTATTCACTTAGCTTCTAGTGTTTGTAATTAGGTATGGGAAAGATCACAGTTAAAATAATGCAACTACAGTGGAACTCACTGTTTCATTTTTTATCTTAGAAGATAGTTTAGATTGTAATACTAATGTTTGAAATTAATTCCCTGCAACAAGAATATTTTTTAACAGTGCTTTTATTCAAATATACAGAATGAAATAATATTTTTTAGTGAAAGCATTCAAATATAAGTGTGAATCTTATGTATGACGTTTGGCTGACAATATCTCTCCTGTTATAAAATTCAAAATGAGGAAATTTTTGAAAAAACATTTTCCTTAAATTACAGCACAAAGGCTAATCAGATGGAAACTACTGTCATTAAAAAAAATATTCCCACCTGTTAATGATTGATATTTTCCAAATTATTACAACACATTCTGTGTGCCTCATAAAATGCAAGCTGAAGAATGCTGAATCAATACACTAACACATATAATTCTTTATGTTAGACCCTTTCATAAATTTTGGGGTTTTGTTTTACTAAATAATAAATGAACAAATTCTAAACATAAAAATTTAATTAAAAGAAATCTACTAAATGCACTCATCTAGCAAGTCACTTGCATTTCAACCCTGAAAATGCTAATGTGTGTAGAAATTCCCAAAACTGATATTCTAGGGTTCACAAAGTATTACAACAAATATTCATCATGACAGGATATAACAGAATAAAAAAATCTTCATATATTCAAATTAAAATGAGACAGCCCCAATGGCTCAAAGTCTGAAAACCACGGCTGTCATTATAAGATCGTTGGGGATCATGAATGTTTATATATATATTCGGATAAATTCTAACTGAATTGTGCCACTATTTTATAGTTTACAAATGATCTATTCCTTAAGGCATGACTGTTTATTTATAAAATAATTTATATTTAAATTCTTCTAAATCACTTTAGAACACCATAGTTGCACCATCAGTACATGTTTCTGTAGTGCAATTTAAAAACAATTCAAGTAACACAGCTTTACCTTTCTGTAGTATAACTTTTTGTAGTATAACATAATTTTAAGAGACAAAACAGGTTTTATCTTACTGCAATGAAAAAATAATTATCTTAAGAAATTACAAACAATGAAGCTGTACTGTATCAAATGCAGGTATCTATGTCTAATTAGAGCACTGTCAAAAATAATATGGAAAAAGGGATATAATTACAAATATTAATCTGGTGGTAGAAAGGTCAAATTTACTATTCTTGTTCAAAACTTAACTGTATTATTAATTAGATAAATCTCAAGTATGAAAATATTTATACTCCTGCATAAATGCATTACTCACGTGCTTCTTTTTTTTATGCATTTTAAAAATATATTCTATGATTCTTGGAAAGCTGTTGTGCACTTAATGAGAATGACCTATGTTCTACATGAGACATACTCTCTCCCTACTGACAATAAGACAAACCTCTGTACACTAATCTGTTTAAATGTTTAATGAGAGTGACCTCTCTATGTTCTAAATGAGACATACTCTCTCCATAATGACAATAAGACAAACCTCTGTACACTAATCTGTTTAAATGTTTAATGAGAGTGACCTCTCTATATTCTAAATGAGACATACTCTCTCCATACTGACAACAAAGACAAACCTCTATATGCTGATCTGTTTAAATGTTTAATGAGAGTGACCTCTCTAAGTTCTAAATGAGACATACTCTCTCCCTACTGAAAATAAGACAAACCTTTCTTTTCACAGATTTGTTTAACGAGAATATCTCTCTGTCTCTGTTCTAATTGAGACATACTTTCTCTCTACTGAAAATAAGAAAACCTCTCTCTATTCACACAGTTAATGAGAATTGTCTTCTCTCTATGTTCTAAATGAGATATATTCTTTCTCTAATGAAAATAAGACAAACCTCTCTTTGTTCCCGGATCTGCTTCAGTTGATCTTCATTTATGGTATCACTTCCCACCATTCGCCTTGCAAAATCCTGAAGAGATGGATGGCCAGAAGCTGTAGATTTAAAAGAGAAATTGGCAATGCATATTTGAATTTTGTCTTGATAATGAGATGTTCATAAAATTGGCAATGTGCATTCAAATTTAGATTGATAATGAATTTTTTAAAAGGACATATAAATATTTAGTATAGATGTACTTATAATTATCCAATTTTTTGTTTAATCTTAGGTTTCCTGTCAGCTTCTGACTTTGGCTGATTTCACAGATGGGTGCAAATGCCAAAGATTTTGTTGGATTTCCTATTGAAATTTTGTCTAATATACTCTATTTTTTTCTGTTCAGTGTCAAGAGATCTTTATTGTGATCAGCCTGCAGCATGTGAGACAATTTATAGACAGACTATAAGCTTACAACACTGAACTAAGAAGTGGATACAGATCATTATTAAATTTTTCACCCTGAACTGGGATCAAACTTTGGTCATGAGTGAGATGTCATTGCCTTACCATCTGTAGTATTAAATGTCTTTAACATATATAATTCTGAAAACAGGTACAATCATAAATACTTAAATTGTAACTAATGTCCAGTGCAAATAATTATTAAATGTGTAAATCTAATTATTCCACCACCCCCAAGCAGACACCATAATGCACTGAAAATATGTCATATACCAAAAATTTTGTATACTGTGTGTATTTGACTTGCAAACATATCTTCTGTAGTTAATATCAACTTACTTGAGCAACATCAAAAATTAGAATAAAGTTTAGCCACACTTTAAAAAACAATTATTTTTTTCAACTTTGGATGAATATCCCAGAACATAGACACATTTGTTATTGATAGACAGTGGATGTCTTAAGCATTATAAAAATGAATGCTGCATTTCTAGGCATAAGATATGATAGTATCAAATGAATGAAACTGCTGTTTTTTTTTTTTAAATTTCTGACTGTAGAATTTTTTGTAAGTAAACAAACATATCCAACAAAATAGGCTTGGCTGCAGCAATTTTCTCAAGTACATAAACCTATTCAGTAAAATAGGACTGATTGTAGTCATTTTCTCAATTTTAAAAACTTACCTGGTAAAATTGGCTTGATTGTGGCACCCTGGCCAAGCTGGATACTAGTAACTATACCAGGGGCAGAGAGTCCTGGTTTTAGAACAGGTGGAATAGTTGGTATAATAAGAGGAATCTCTACTTTTTCGTTGCTCCATCTGCTTTTCTTTTTACTACGCACTTTTGTTTTGCCTTCATCTGTATAATGGCAATAACACAAAAGAATTGAAGTATTAGTTAGAGATAAAGTAATTAGCACTAGATTTTCACTATTTACAATTTTTTATTAAACTAAATTCTGACTTTTAACCCGTTTGTCAGTGTCAGGATGAAATGGTCAGGCTCGCACGCAGTTTTAGTGTAAGTGTGCTTGCCATTCTAATTTTAACCAATCAGTCTGAAGTAAACATGTGTACTGCCTCAGCAGCAAATGTGTTCTAATTTTTTCATTGGATACTATATTTGGAATGACCCGTGTCATTCAGAAAGGGGTTTTCCCACAACAACCCATGCTTGGTACATGCTTGGCAGCCATTTTGAACAAAGTGTTTTGATAGCCTGGCAAGTTTGGAGGCCAATGGCATATTGACTGCTTAATTCTACCCAATAAAATGAATTGTGTGGCTAATTGTAATGAACTCTAGATTAAATTCAACTAGCCCTTACTGGAAATTTTCATGTGATATGTGATAATACCATCAAAACCGGTCTCATTTGTCAAAGTACCACGAGGCTTCGTGTGGTTTTAAAAAAACACGGAGCATTTGCTTGAAAAATTTACATTTTACATTATTTTTCACATCTGAAAAATAATATCGATAATTGACAGTGGTTTTAAGATAACAGACATTGATTTAATTGGATTTATTTTCACAGATTTTGGCAAGTTCTACAAAAAAGTAAGATAATTTTTTCTAATTATTATTTATTTTTTAATTTGTAATAAAATAAAAATAAATGTAGTACTAAGTCTATAATAGTTTTCAATTAATTAATTTTCAAAATATTTGTAGAATAGTAATAAAAAAATAATAATAAAAAATAAAATAAAAATAATAATAATAAATAAAAAAACTGATCATATAATTTTCAATTTCAACTAAAAGATAAAATGATAAGAAAACGCTTAATTTTTAAAATATTTTTGAACTTGAAATAAATTCAAAATTATACTTTTTAAATTAATTAATGTCTATAATAAGCAGTAATTTAAATTATAAAAATCCATTGATAATTAGTTGGTTTAATTTTTTAGCTCTCTGACCCATTCAATTATCGCTTAGCGGCAGATCAGTATGATGACGAATGGGTTAATAGGAAATGTTAAAAAATTGAAAATCATTTCTCATTATTTACAAGAGATATCTTAAGTTTAAAAGAAAGTGATTTATTTCTAAAAGAAATGTTAATAAATTGTTCAAAATAAATGGAAATTTAAAGCCTTCTTCAGTTAGTCACCTGATTTGGTTCCATCTCCTTCTGTATCTGCATCACTTCCTTCCTCTTTTACCTTTTGCCTCATCTTTTCCACCCGCCACTGGTAGTACTTGTATGTGTCACTGCTGCTGTCCTTCAGAAACCTGTACACACAGATAAGGTAATGTGATTTTTCAAATTTGGCAAGTTTCCCTATTATTTTCTAGTGATTATATAGAAGATAATGAATCTGGGAAGCCCACATTTCTGATCAATTATAACTACCACTGAAGCTTTTGGTTAGACAATTGGAACCACAAAAGCTGGATCAATTGAACAGTTTGTTTTAACAATGGATCAATAGCCTGGTTTAGCAATTATTAAACTTAGCAGTTCGGTTTAATTATAATATGGATCAATAGTTTGGTTTAACAATCATTCAATAGTTTAGTTAACAATCACTCAATTTAATACTTTGGCTTTAAGTTTAACAATGGGTTAATTTAATAGTTGATTTAATGATGAATCAATTTCAGTTTGGTTTAACAATCTCCATATCTGATTTAAGTATGTACATTATGAATGATGAGATGTACCTCAACCAGGTGTAATACAGTCCTAAGTTTTTCAGTTTATATTAGTTTTATTACAGGTGTAATACAGTCCTAAGTCTTTCAGTTTATATTACAGAGGTAAAACAGTTCTTCTGAGATGTATTATTTATTTTACCCTTATTTTTCCTTAGTAGACTGCACTCGACACAACTGGCAATAGTCTCAAGAAGTGCATAACCCACCCAAAGGGCAACCCAAGCCCTTGATTTGTAATTTATTCCCGTTCCCTCTCCCCTCATAATCAGTGATAGTAGCCTACAACCTACCCTGCAACCCACCCAAGTATGAGTTAGGAGTTAGTGTCGAGTTGTAAGCCAGTGCTTTTTCCTTGGATGGGACCTATATATGATAATCAGTGTGTGTGTGTGTGTGTGTGTGTGTGTGTGTGTGCGTGCGTGCATGCGTGCGTGTGTGCATATAAGTATACATCAAAAATGAATCCAAAGAGAAATGGCAGGTGAACTATTGAGATGTATATAATTTCCAAAGTCCTAGGATTAGCCACCTAAGTATTGATTGGGAAGTCCACTTAAATACCAAACCTAAAATAACATAGTCCACTTAAATACCAAACCTAAAATAACATAGTCCAATTAAATACCAAACCTAAAATAACATAGTCCACTTAAATACCAAACCTAAAATAACATAGTGAAAAAGTATTACAAACTCAAATGTAAACGTACAAAATCCACAACACTATAACTAAACAATAATTAGAAACAAACACAAATAAATAAATAAACAACCAAGAGGAATATAAAATTTGGAACATGAGGAGAACAGAGAACACCTAACAGACAGGTACTTTTATTAGAAGCCAAATATCATCTCCAAAATAACAAACTTACTCTTAGATGATAAAAGAAAATAATAATAACATTAATAACAATGGCAAATAATAATAAATAAAAAATATATATTAAAAACTAATAAAAATAAAATTTAAAAATGTCTCAGAACTATCGGAGAAACCTCACTGCCAGCCAAGGCAACCAGCCAGACAATACAAACAGTACCAGACAAAGGAATTTGACAGCCTCTAGAACAGAGGAGAAAATGGTGTGTTTAGCATGGGTGCCCCTTGTGCCTCAAATGGTGATACAGCCAAAATCACAGCCTTGCCTCCACAAAAATGAACAAAAGTTAACCTAACTATCAGGCCTAATCCCCTCACCAGCTCAAAATCTATCCAAGCCAGAAGCGCTTCCCAGAATGAATGAAAATTTCATGTAAAGAAAGTTTGATAAGATTAACAGTGTAAAGGAAATTTAGTAAGACTTACCAGCGTAAAGGAGGTTTGTTAAGACTTACCAGTATACAGAATTGCTACGATTCTCCTCCAGGTACTGCTTCTCTGCCTGTGGTCCACAGGTTATCACCTCCTTGGCAAGGTTCTCAATGGCAGTCAGCGTGTCTTCATCTTCTGGTGGAGAGACTTTAAGAAGGCTATCAGAATCTAGTCCCCTCAGTCATTTGTAACTGATGATAGATATCATAGAAACCCAACTCCTCAGATCTTGCTCTTAGCCCCAGTGTTACTCCAGTGATGGGGAATCAGCAGCAAATTTCAGTGATGAACTCAAAGCCATGTTGGCAGTCATGAGTATGTTTCAGGGTTAACTTAAAGCCATGTTGGCAATTGTGAGTATGATGTTTCAGGAGAGATTTAAAGCCACGTTGACAACTATGAGTATGTTTTAGGGGAAGATGTAAAGCCATGTTGGCAATTTTATGTTTCAGGGGAGACTTTAAGCCATGTTGGCAATCATAAGCACTCATCATTGATAGACTTTAGGGCATGATGAACAATCTAATTATATTTTATCAATGGATTTAAAGCTATACAGGGCAATCACGAGAATAGATTGGTGATGAATTTAAAATCTGTTATGGACTATTACTAGCACATATTACTGAAGACTCATAAGCAAAGTTTGTTTCAAAAGCAATTATGTCAACAGTATGTGGGAGGCCCAATGGTTTGATTTAACTTGAAAGCATATATTCCAATAAAACTATCCAAATATATTCTCTCTGTCTCTGGAGGCAAAATCTGGAGTTAAAAATTTCCTACAAACACCCACAGCCCCACCCTCTGAACACAGACATATACATGAACAAAAATTATTACAGGAAAAAAGAACAAAGCTTAAACAATATTTTTTATAAGTATAAGAAAATAATCAGAAGCTAATAAATAATGGAGTCTTAAATTTACTGAACAAAGACAACAAAATGAGTTGTAGGATATGACTGATCTCTGGAAGGGGGTGATCTCAAGAAGAAAATAAAGATAAGGGGAGGCTAATTAATGATTGAACAGTGGGGATGATTGCAGATGGGAATGAAAGTAGGGGAAGACTGAATTAATGGCCTCATGAAGTGGATGACTGCAAGAAATGCCTGCAGCAAAAGATTTTGGGGGATGAATTAATGGGGGGGAGGGGGGGGGGGCAACTGTACGGGAGAAGATTCTTCTCATGAACTATAGTTTTGAAATTTGACTGAAAATGTTATGACTGTTAACAATGAAACTTAAGAATATATACAAGAATAAAAGCCTTTTCATAATTTAACAATGTATTTTTTTTTGGGGGGGGTATACAATTGTCAATATGCTCCATTATAATAAGTAAGATTTCCACATTCATTAGCTTCTAATTGTTAATAGCATAATTAGTTTAAATATATAATTTATTTCAACATATGTAAATAATAAATGCTAAATAATGAATGGTACAAAATTGATTCAGGACACATATATCTTTAAAAAATTTACTAAACAAAGAGACAAGTGATAAAACTGTTGTAAAATTGATTTCAAAACAAAATGTCATTAAAAAAAAAAAATTATTAAAAATGACAAATTGTGAATTGATGCATGGAGAACTCTAAATATAACTCTCTGAGAGATCATTATAACATTCAATAGTAGAGATTTTATTTAAACTTTATGCCTGCTCAGCATGTTATAGCAGAGTATGCTATGTTATTAAGTCAAAATACTGGTCATAGAAGACTACTGGATGTGAGACAAAACATGCATGAATTTGTCTGAATGTATATTTTACAGTGCAGGTCATAGATGAAATGAGATATATTAGTGAATGCAAATTTAACAAAACTGGTTATGGATAAACCGAGACAAAACTGAATACAAATTTCAGTCTGGTTGCAGAATAAATAAGACATAAAATGTAAAGTAAATTTAATAGCACTGATTGTGGATGAAATGAGACATAGAACTAAATGTATATTTCACAATAATGGCCACGAATGACCTGAGAAAAGAGAATGAAAGTATATTTCACACCAATACTGGTTGTAGGTAAAATGAGACTGAATATGTTTCATACCATTACTGTTTGTGGGTAAACTTACATTGAGAATGAATTAATCTTATTATATATATTTTGTAATTGTGTGTACACCAAGAGGTGAAACTGAAACAGTTTGAATGTATATTTCACACAAATACTGTCTGTGGGTAAAGGATGACAATGAATGTATCTTTCACAATACTGTTTGTAACTGAGAATGAGAACGAATTAGTCTTAAAGTGTATTCAATGGTGGTTAGTAAGCTGACTTGAGAGACTGAAATAATTTAAAGTTGTATTTCACAACAGTGGTTGTCATGAAAACAGCACATCTTGTCTCTGTCAGTGTATAATTTAGAACAGAGAGAAAGATTTTTCTCCTGTTTTGAGGTGATTGCTATTATTAGAGAATAAAGAAGTGGTGCTGCAGAGATGTTTAGACAAAAAAAAGTTTGATAAAATATTGAAGTGCTGCAGTTGTATCTAGGTTAATATTTTTAAAATAAAAATCAATCTAAAACTAAAATACTAAAGAAAAATACGCATTGCGCTTACCTGGTGCCTCATAATCTTCACCAGCAAGAACACTTGCAACATTCTGTACAAGTCTAGTCTGTGATTGTGTGAGCTTTGCATTTTGTGACAGGGCACTAAAAAATCCATTAAAAACAGAAATAATTAACACTTATTAATTTGAATGCAAGATGAAGTGCAACATAATAAATATAATACATTATTACATACATGGTTTAAACATCCACCCACCAATTACTAATATTGACCATTTATCGGGTGGGGTTATTAAAAGTTTGCCTTGAGAGCCTGATGATGAGTTATTTTTGACTGTTGACTAGTTGTTTTCAATGAATGAGACTGCTGTTGAACTGGTTTACATTTGATACTTTCAGCAATGGTCTAGCCAATGGAAATACCAGACATGCAAAACGTCCTCCAACAAAAAGAGAAAAAACATTAAATTAAGATAACACTAGCATTTCCCCATGTTGCTGCATGATGTGGTAAATACCCACCATTAATTGTAATAAATAGTAGATGAAATTCAAACAGCCTACTGAAATTTTGGATGGACCATGTGATAATAAAATAAACAAAAAAAAACCAGCGGGTCGTTCTCAAAGTAAAGCACCATGGCTTTCATGTGACACTTTCGTTTTGTTCAAAAGCATCCAATTTTCCAAAGAACTAGTGAATGTACACAAAAGAACAATTATTATTTGTATCATATATTCAAGGGGTAATTAACATAAATCGTTTTCTTCAGATTTTATTCAAGGAAACAACTAACAAATCGATGAAGACAAGAAAAAGGTAAGAAAACTTTTTATTTATTTTTAATTTGAAATAATAACCACAACACATTGAGAGTAATTAAATTTAAATAAATACTTTTAAAATGTCCCCCATAATACTTATTTTGAAAATCATTTTAGAATTGTACAATTCTACTTGCTTTTAATTATTTAGTATACTAGTAAAAAAAAAAAAAAAAAAAAAAGTGAAAATGTTCCCAAGTTCAACTTTGATTTATTTCTTTGTCTTTGAATTTGAAATAAATTAAAAATAATACTTTTAAGATTCCTATGTATGTCTATAATAGGTAGTAATTTAAATTTTTAAAATCCATTGATAATTACAGTAACTTTAAATTTTTTAGTAGACTTGCTAAAAAAAAAAAAAAAAATGCTGAAATTCGCGAGTTCAACAAAAAGATAAGAAAACTTTTTATGATTTCTTTGTTTTTGAATATGAAATAAATTAAAAATAATACTTTTAAAATTCCTTAGTATGTCTATAATAGGTAGTAATTTAATTTTTTAAAATCCATTGATAATTACAGTTGTTTTAAATATTTTAGCAGACTTGTTAAAAAAAAAAAAATGATGCCAAAATTTGCGAGTTTAACAAAAAGATAAGAAAACTTTTTATGATTTCTTTGCTTTTGAATTTGAAATAAATTTAAAATAATATTTTAAAGATTCCTTAGTATGTCTATAATAGGTAGTAATTTAAATTTTAAAAATCCATTGATAATTACAGTTGCTTTTAAGTTTTTAGTAGACTTGTTAAAAAAAAAAAAAAAAAACGATGCCGAAATTCGCGAGTTCAACAAAAAGATGAGAAAACTTTTCATTATTTCTTTGTTTTTGAAATTGAATTTTAAATAATACTTTTAAAATTCCTTATATGTTTATAATAGGTATTAATTTAAATTTTAAAAATCAATTGATAATTACAGTCGCTTTTAAGTTTTTAGTACCCATTCAATTATCGTTAAGTGTCAAAACAGCCTGGCACAGTGGCATCAGCTGACGCATTTTTGCCTGTCAGCCAACGGGTTAAACAGAATCACTACAGTGTAATATTCAATGGTGAGTACACTTAAATACACTAAACCATTATAATTGTAAAATACACAATTATCTTTATAAGACAAAGTTATGACAATTATCCTTCAAACAGCAAAAAATATTAATTGTAATACTTACAATGATATTCCCGATTTTGTACTCAAGCCTGACTTTTTCTGAAGCTCTGATTTTGATGTACCTGGTGAAACACATTCAGTAATGATAATTTTATGTATACTATCTGTTAAGTATAGAATTAATTGCTAAGAGAACAATTTTAATGGCAGTATTTGTCAGCAAAATTAAAAAGTAATCTCAAGTGAACACTACCTCTACTAGTCACAGTGTTTACAAGCAGAATGAAAAAGTAACTCATCCTCTAATAAATATGTCTTCTAGATTATAAGCAATGCATTTAATTCATATTAAAGCAATATTTGTATTAATAATGGGGAAATTTTGAGGGCATTTATTATTTCAAGATTAATTTGTGAAGGCAAGTATCTAACTAGCTGGCATTACATTTTTTTTACTTGTTTTGTAGATGAGCACAAAAAAGCGATATAAGTGTAGTCACATTTATTGTCTCTGTTAAAGACTATCTATTTCTAGATACTCAACACGTGTCACTGAAGGTTACATGGTGCAGAAACTTTCAGACATGAACCATTTATTCTGTCAAAGACTGGATAAATCTTTATTTCAAGACAATGAAGAAATGTTTCCTAAAATAGAGTGCAAGTAATGAATAACCATTACCTCTATCAAAGGTTAAATATATCATTATTTCAAGATATGTCTATAAAATAAAATATAGGGTGTAATAATGTATAGTGTATAGTTGCTAGGATGGCAGAATAGACAAACGGACACACTCTACTAAAAGTATATTAGCAATGACAGTATATATGTAATAGAATAGAAAATGTAAACACACTATTATTGTATTAAATAGATTAGCAATACTACCCCTATCAGAGTAGACAAATGTATACAATGAATGTGAATGTTAAGATGTGTAAAATTACTATGAGTATGATACTTGATAGGTAGAGAGACAACTATACCCTAGGAAAGATGAATGATATACTTCAATAAAAGTTAGAGTAGAAAATGTACAAGATCTAAATGAATAATATTATCACCTTTAGTTATATACTGAGAGTTACCCATGTCTTAAAAACACACTTATTCGTTTTGCTATTCATTATTAATTTGGATCCCACTGGGATTTGTTCAATAGACTAGTAAAAAAAAGTAATATGCATTTTTTGCACTAGAAAGTTATATGCCACTATGATGACTGTGTTTGCATATGGAAATTTATATGTGCCACCAGTGTACATGGTGAATTTGTTTGCACTAAGAAATGTGTACATGTCATATGCCAGTATTCACGATGATTTTGTTGACACTAGGAAATTTGTATAAGTCATATGCCAGTATTCATGACTTTGTTGATACTAGGAAATCTGTATAAGTCATATGCCAGTATTCATGACTTTGTTGATACTAGGAAATCTGTATAATCATATTTCAGTATTCATGATGACTTTGTTGGCAAGAGGAAATTTGTATAATCATAAACCAGTATTCATGATGATTTTGTTGGCACTAAAAAATTTGTACAAGTTATACATGCTAGTATTCATGAAAATCTTTACAAATTATATGCAGTTTAAATAATGATTATAAATTATATCCTAGCATTCGTAATGGGTCTGTTTACCCTTGGAGAGAAATTTATAAGTTAATATTTAAATTCCATTGTTCTTGGGGATTCTGTTTTCACTATTGAATTTAGAAGTTTTATACTACTTTACTAGTGTACTTCGGGATTCTATTTTTGCTAGGAAATTTAGAAGTTTTATGCCAATGTATTTGGGGATTCTCATTTTGCTAGGAAATTTATGCCTATATAATATACAATAAACATTAAATAGCTAGCACATAAAAATCTATACAATGTATAAATTATATGATCAGTGTGTCAGAAAATAAACAATAATCAAAAAAAAATTCCAATTTGTATTAATTAATTAACTGGCTAGCTGAACAAGCTACCCTGGCCAAGGTATCAGATAGTTTAAAAATAAAACTATAAAAGCTAATATTGTAATAAGAAGAAATTATAATTTTAAAAAATCCATTCTTACACAATCATGAACTTGCTATTTTTGGGCCTCAGAAAATACTGTTTATACATAAAAAGGGTATAGGAAACATGGTAATGAGAATTTTAAAATATTTCAGCATTTTGTAAAACAAAATAGCTAAGTGAACATCAAGCAAAAACACAGCTAGTCAGGTAAAGGGGAAGAATGAACATTTGGTAAAATATATTGTTGAAGGTGACAAACCATAGCCAAATCAATCTTAAGAGTGAAAAGCATTTTTGTTTGTAATTTTGTTTCTATATAGGTGACTAACAATAGTAAAAAAAAAGTCCTATATATAGTGAAAGACATTCTGTATAATGAGGCAAAAACCAATAGACCATGAGTTTTAATGCTCTATTTTTTAGATTTTAGTTGCACAGAGTCAGGACAAAAATGTATAACCTTGTGGACTGTCATCTGTTGGTGCCTCTGGATCATACTGATCGACAGATTTTGCAGGTGTACTCTCCCCTCCTGAGGAGCTGGAACCTGTTGGGAAAAAAAGGGTTATATTATATTAAACTAATACTACTAGTACTAGTAGTAGTACTAAAACAGTTTATATATTAAATTAATACTGTAAAACATTACAACAATAAAAATAATACTGAAAAACATTACAATAATAAACTATAACAGTGTAACTGTAACACTAACAGTGTAAGTATTGAGAACAAATCACAATAAACTATTAGTATTTTATATTATTATAGTAATGAAAACATATTACAAATACAATATTAAACCAATAATACTTAGAACAGATTTTACAGAAAAAATGATAATACTAAACATAATTAAACTAATACAGTAATACTAATAGAAACAAATTACCATAGTAAATAGTTAATATAAAGATATCAAAATACTCAACCATAAAACTGGTACCATTAAAAAAATATCAATCAAAACTCTAACTTGGAGAACTAACTAGGTTCTGTTTACAGACACTGAGACGGTCAGAAATCATAAAGTGGAAAACTGATAATTGGTTCATACAAAATTTAAATTATAAACCAGAAAAAATAGTACAAAATAAAATAAATTTAGTACTATTGAAAATAAAAAGCTGAAAAATAAATATATCAAACTGCAGATCACATCAGATACTCATAATTAATCATAGTGGGTATTAACTATAGCTATAAAGGGTACACTGCAGTGATAAATTTACCTTTATTAACTTGTTCACATCAACTATTAATTGTATTATGAATCTTACAGTCACAAACTTACCAGAGGTTTGCATTTGCTGAAGCTGTTTGAATCTTGCCAAGAAGTTCCCATCATTGGAAAACAAGATGTTATGAGTTGCTGAAGTAGCGGCTGGTTCTTTCTCAGGTGGTTCTAGCTTTATAATTTTACTTGATGTGTTAATTAAGCATCCAGGACGCTTACCTATGCTGAAGATTACATGATTGAGGATTACATTGATTGATGCTTTACTAAATATAATGTTAATAATAAACTAAAAATAATAACTATCATAGTATCATGATTAAGAGCTGCAATATGTGAGTGTTTATTGAATGGTTCCACCTTGCAAATTCTTCTCTCACATTTGTTATCAGCACAGGCCAGTGTATTTGCTTTATAAATGTGGAACAATTTCTGTATTAAGTGAATAGGTAGAAAAATAACAAAACAAGTCTAATTTGTTAGCATTTCTTATGGAAAAAGAAGAAAGATAATCTTCTGAATCTGAGGTATCAGAATACATTGTATTTTTTATAATTATTATTGCTTCATTATAACCTTAATGGCTAATATTAACAAATTATACTCGGTTAATTTAAATTACAGTGGTGTCCCATCTTACACACTTAACACAGTTATCTTACCTAAATTGTACTTGGGGGTGGGGTGGGGAATTGAATAGTGAGTCAAAAGATGTGAATCTGCTGTTCTCTCAGAGTCAGACTCAGTTACTGTGGGCCTGTCAGTGTCAGCATCTTGCAACTTTCAGTCTCAGCTAATTCTAGTGCATTTCTTTATTTAAAAAAAAATATATATACAGGGTGGCCCAAAAGTAGGTTTACAGTTATCACATAGACTGTTTATTTGCAAATTTGACACTAGAACAGCGGGAAATTCGTTATACCTGTTAACATAAACATAAACAATTTAATCTCTCAGATGCTCAAAATGTCCTCCTTCAACATTATTTTATATTGGTATTACTAAGCAAGTAACTTCAACCATATAAAAGGTAGTTTAATAACTGTAAACCTACTTTTGGGCCACCCTGTATATATACTTAATTTGACATTTAATCAAAGAACCTGAAACACTGGAATATATTTGCTTTCTGAATAAGATCTCTCTAAGGAGTACATACGAAGTACTATGGACTCCGTTGAAACAACCAAATATTTTACGTAGGACTCGCTTTCCTTAGCATAAACCATCATCTCCTGAAGCGACATCACACACATTCCAGTAATGTTGTCGGGGTGGGGTGTTGAAGAGAAAGAACAATCATCGCATCATATACAGCGCCAATATCATATAGGCGCTATACTAATATTATAATATTACTAATAATAATTAATAACCATCCTAGTTTTGAATATAGGCCATTTTCGCTTTACGAGCAGTGTAAACTGTAGTGTAATCCCCGCAATTAAAATGCGACACCAATGTAATTTACTAATTAGCTTGAAAATGCATCAGCACGGTCCGACCGTGCCGTTAAGTCCAGCCAACTCTCGTAGTATATGAAAGTACTGCAAACAAATGCCTAAAACTATAGGCTTAGCATTAAATTTAAAACTCATATAATCTGAGTCTGATCGTGCGGTATTTCTATAATTATAATGCTATATTCAATTCATACAATTTTTTAAAAAAACGTTTTAATTCATTTGTGAACAGTGAAAATACTTGAAAGTAATAAACACACAGAATAAGAGAAGAAAATGTATTAAATTAAACTTCAAAATAAATCCATGTAAAACTCACTGTAATGTTTTCTGTTGAGCAACTTGAACGGTATCAGTAATTGATGGAGATCCAACTCCTAGACTACTTTGTGCTGCGAGTTTTTCTTGAATTTTTCGTTTGCGCTCTTCGATGAATAGTTCGTGATTGCTTTTGCTGTCTAACTGGTTAAAATTTGCCATTATAAGATTAACATTTAAATAAACAGTAAAATAAAACAGTAAAAAAGGCGTTTGTAAAAAAGCTTATAGTTATACATGTAAGAATCCCAGCTACTAAACTTCCGGCAGCGGAACGTTGATATAAGACGTCTTTCAATTGGTTATTAGGAATGTTTTAGACTAATCAAATCGCTGGTTTAAAACAATTTACGTATTGTTTTTGTATGAGCATGGCGGGACCTGATATTGGTTCCACATTATTTAACCGTGAAAATGAGGTATAATGACACATATTTCAGTTAAATAATATTTATCTTATTAGACATTCCACTTTTGTTGAGGATGCTTTGAGTAGCCTTCCCAAATCTACCCCCCTCCAACCCAAGAAAGAAAAGTAGTTTTAGGTTAGAATTGGCTTTGGGTCTAAAACTCTAATAAAAGAGCTCTATAGTGCTATAGTTACTCATGATCAGACTAATACTGTAGGTCCTTAGTAAAACCGTGCACTAATTCATGAGTAATTTCGTCGTTTCATCAATATATATAAGACATTATTTAAACATGCGAGATACGTATTCGCAAAGAGTTACAAAGTAAACTTTGACATTATTTATACTATACGTCTATAGTGATTCACTGATTGTGAATGTGATTATGACAAAATGAAACTTAGGAAATAGCAACATTAAACCTATAATTATTGTAAAAAAATGTACATACTATGTTTTATATTATTAGATTTTTTTTTTTAAAGATTTACTATGCATGCCACAAACCTTAATTCTAATCTATCAAAGATTATACTGTTTGTTAATAAAAAAAATAATTTATTAATATATATAATATATATTGGAAGATCTTACATCATGTACCTTTGTAAATCTGTTTAGCTTAAAAAATAAAATCTTAATCAGTTTCAGACTTAGAATGTTTGGTCTTTGGCATTCCACATAATTGTAATGTTATTGTTAACACCATAATTTTCAATGTAATAGCCGTGCGTGTTGACACAAACAGTAAACACTGAAACAGTGATTTGAAAATTAAGTAAGTTCCCAATTAATTTCAAACAGCCTCAATTTGACATTATATAAAGAAAAACTCCCTGCTTTTGAATAAATATGCTGAAATACATTTACATCTGTGAAGGTGCAGGGTGTACATATGCACTTACAAGTTACATATGTGAGATTGCAGGTCTTAGAAATGCGCCTACGTCAGAGAATGATTTAAACTTATTCAAATACCCTCTTTACCTGAGGTAAGATTTAAAGTCCAGAATTTATAATTTATTATTTTTCAATTTCTTTTGCTTATTTCTAGGATTGTGATAGTGATGCCTGGGATGATACTGCCTTGATTGAAGCTTATGATGCTGCAGTCGCTCCATTAAAGGTACCATTCATGTTTTGGCATTGTTTCTATTTATTTAATATTCTCTTTATTTATTAATTCCTAAGTTACTGTGGAAATAACACTGTTAAATATAGCAATTTTAGCATTCATGTTTTGATATTGTTTCTGTAGTTACTGTGGGAGTCTCCATTAACAATTCTATGCATATTTTAGTTACTTTAGTTAAACTTAGTTACTGTGGGAATAACTCCATTAAATGTATTAATGCATGTTTGCCATTGTGTAGTTAGTATGGTTTTCATTGTTTTAACAGTGTCATGTACTGATGTAGAATTATGATCTTGTAGTTAGTATGGTATTAGCTGTATTAACAGTGCCATGTAGATTATGATCTTGTAGTTAGTATGGTATTAGCTGTATTAACAGTGCCATAATGATTATGATCTAGTTAGTATGGTATTAGCTGTATTAACAATAACAGTGCCATAATGATTATGAATATGGTCTAGTTAGATGGTATTAGCTGTATTAACAGTGCCATAATGATTATGATCTAGTTAGTATGGTATTAGCTGTATTAACAGTGCCATAATGATTATGATCTTGTAATTAGTGTGGGAGTAGCTTCATTAATATTTCATGAATGTATTGGTAGTGTTGTCCAACATACTTGAGAGTGAACAAGATGTCTCACTGGGCATTTGTCCAGTAAAGACTTGGAAGTGAACAATATGTCTAGAGAGTAGTACTTGTAGGGCAATTATTCCAGGAGATGGGCCAGGTTGAATAACATTGCCCGGCCATTGTGCATGAGGGTAGATTACAGGTATGTGTGAAGATGCTAGATATAAGGGTCAGCCAGCATATGTGAATTTGGCAGTACATTCTAACCGTAATGGTCTAAAGGATGAATGAAGGTTAGGTGGCCTTTTAATACAGCTAGGCATTGTTATATTTGCAATGATGTCCTTTTTAACAGTTTGGCATTGTTATATGCACATATGTGATCCTTTTGGTAGTTATCAGTTGTTACATGTACAATAACATTCCTTTTGACAGTTATGTGTTGTTAAAGATAGCTTATTGATTGTAATCCTTTTACTAAATTCATCTAATAACTATTTCAGTAATAAGAATATATTTGACTACTTTAGATGTAATAAATTTAATTTAAATTTGATTTAAAACAAGATTATTTTGAAATATCCATTAATCCTTTAGAATACTTTTTTATTAATATTATTTTCTTATTCAGGCAAAATTAGCTGAACGAATGGGTGATACACTCCTCTTGCATACAGAGCCCAGACCAGCTGATGAAATGCGTCCCAAAAAGAAGAAAAACAAAAAGAAGAAATCTAAAAAGAAGCACCAGGTTATCTCATTATATTTATACTCATATAGATAGGACAATTTCAGTATTTATTAAGTTGAAAGTATTTAACATTTTGACAAAAGAGTTAAATTATAATTATCAACACTTTTAATTTGCTACATTTCTGTTTCTATAATAACTTAAAATAAACTTATGAAGTTATATATAAATATTGACTTTTTGACTGATTAGGTTCCGTTTGTGTCTTGTTATATAAGGACCTTTTGACTCCAAATCTAATCCTGAGATAGAGACCTCTTGTCTCCATCATTAGTTACACAATCTTGTTGGTCCCACCTTTCTTTATCATGTTATAGAGACTACTAGTCCCCATCATTAGTTGTACAGTCCTGTCGGTCTCACCTTTCTTTATCATGTATCTTCCATCTTTTGGTCCGACCTTTATCCTTTTATATAGACCACTCGTCTCTTCTATCATTAATTACACAGTCCTGTTGGTCTGACCTTCCTTTATCCTTTTATATAGACCACTCATCTCTTCCATCATTTGTTACATAGTCCTGTTGGTTTGACCTTCCTTTATCCAGTAATATCAACCAGTAGTTTTCAGCCATTTTACAATTGCGGACCGGTGAAAATAGGAGAAATATTTATTAATATATTTATTACTCTTACTATATTATATTTATTATATATTTATCACTCTTGTTTGTATTTCATTTTTTTGTCAAATTATATGAAGTAATTTTCCTCTTATTCTATTATTAACAGTATTCATAAAATCTGTTGTAGGTAATGGGTTGGCAAGTTGGTGACCATTGTCAAGCAGTTTATACAGAAGATGGAGAGATATACGAAGCAAAAATTCTCTCCATTGATTCAGACAACCAAACATGTGTTGTGCGCTATCTGGGTTATGGGAATGAAGAGCAACAGAGTCTTGAAGACCTTATGCCAAGCAGTCACCATAGCAACAAGCCATTCTCATATAGTGAGGTGGGTCTGTATTGTGCTGACATTAAGAATAGTGTGCAACACCAATGTCTTCAGTTTCAATAAAATAAACTGGGTTGGAATATTCTCTGACAAGATATTTGTAGTAATGAGCCAAAACCTGACAAGTTGGAATAGTCTGCAACATTGTTTTAGTAACAACAAGCCAGAACTTGTCAGGTTGGAATAGATTGACAAAATATTTGTAGTAATGATCTAAAGCTTTTAGTAGCAACAAGCCTGTCTGGCAAGGAATAATCCATGACATGTTTTTACAAAGAATCAGTGCCAACATCAATGATTTACAGGATATAAATGTACTAAACATGCACAATTGCTAAATTGATCACACAGCAGTTTTCTTCACATTTAACTTGAACTAACCATTTTTATTGAAAATAAATAAGTATACTTTATTTTTCAAACTATGTTGCATTTTTCCAATGCATCCACAAACTTTGACAGAAGTAGCTTAGGGTTGCACACTAATATTATAGACACAAGTCATTGTCCTTGCATATAAAATAAAGACAATAAGATATTAATGTCTTTGTTTTATGGTACTGTTACATACCAATATTGTAGGCACAAGTCATCATTATGGATATATAAAGTATAGACAATAAGATATTAATGTCTTTGTTTTATGGTACTGTTACATACCGATATTGTAGGCACAAGTCATCATTATGGATATATAAAGTATAGACAATAAGATATTAATGTCTTAGTTTTATAGTGCCATTACATTCTGATGTTGTTTGATAAATTCACTGTTACTACAAAATAGAGACCAGTGGTTCCCAGACATTTTCATTTCACAGCTCCCTTAGAGTACTGGATTTTTTACATCATGCCCAAAGTCAGAATGCACCTACCAATTGTGTTTATGTTAGTGTGGTTAGGTTAGGTGAAAAAATAAATGAAACATAATTTAAAATTTAAAAGATGTGATGTATTTGTTTCATTTTTAAACAATCACACTTATTAGTGTGATAGGTCAGCCTGTTGGTCACTAGTGGATATTCGTCTTTTACTGATATCCAAAACTAATTCTGTGCCAAATTTCATTAAAAAAAACGTTCCAAATGTGTGAGTAAATGTCATCGAAAGGAATTCAGTACAATCTTGTGTTGAAATGGTAAAGTTCAACTAAATCGGGTTCAAGTACAGACATCAAGTTATAGTGGTTCATGCAATGTCCATAGATGTTGCTACCACCTTATACATTGACAGAACAACTATCTTCTAATCTAGGGAACTACTGCGAATTGTCTCACGCTAATGTATTTTGTCCCCGTTTGTATGAAATGACAAATGCTAGCACCTGTCTTTTCATACAAATGGTGATGAAAACGCTAGCATGAGACAACTCGTAGTAGGGGGCAGTTCTGTTTTCCTTGAAAATTTTGAATATCCTACAGTGCCCCTGTGAATTAGCCATGGAGTCATTTGGGAAAACACTTGTATAGACAGTACAGTGGTAATATACCTATTTTAGGGCGTCATTTCAGGCTGAGATGGATAATGTGGACACTATTCTTTCGCATAAAATGTAAACAAATATTTTCTGTTATTTTGTTTTATAATGCCAAGACGGGTTGATAATGTGGACTCACTTAACTTCATATAAAACGTAAAGTTGTGTCACGAAATCATGTAGCTGTGCTCCAAGGAAAAACAACAAAAATTACTTTTATTTAGCGGAGTGCTGCCACCTTCTGTACAGGCGTTCCACACATGGTGAAACAATGTGTCACGAGCTGAGAAAGTTTGAGAAACACTAATAAAGAGCATAGTCAGTATGGTATCAATAATAATAATCTGAGATACAAGTCATGCTTGCTTCATTTATTGAAAATAAGACATTATATCTTTCTATTTTTTTGTCATTGCCTCACATCACAACTACCTCATTTATAAACAATAAGACATACACATTTGTGATTTTTTTGTGTTATTATGGATGATGGTGTGGGATATGATTCTCAGCTGCTTTATTTACGGACAATAAGGCATTGTAAGTCTTTGTATTTTTATGTCATTACAGACTGATAGTGTGGACACAAGTCACAGTCATAGAAGCAATAAGGCCAGCAGCAAAAGGGCTTTCTCACACTCTGTCAATGCTCCTACATCAGCCTGGAATTGGCCAGGATTTGCATCTTTCGGCTTTGGAAAGGCTCCTCCCCCTATGTTTTCAGGAGTATGTGTATTGTTTGTTTGTATTTATTATAAGGTATTATCTGGAGTATGTGTATTGTTTTGTGTGATTCTCCTGAAAGGTGACCCATACTTATGACATGAGAGTAAAACAACAAAAGTTAAAATTATTAGTTTCTTTTTATACCAGCAAATTATAGACCTTTTGGATACACTTTACTGCAAGAATTGTTATATTTCATCTATTGGTATTTGCACAGGAGTTCATCAAAAGACAGTAGATGCCAGTTCATTTGGTTGCAACACAGTAACCAAATGAATCATACTACCATAAGTTGCAAAGTTTATATTAATCAAAATCAACTTTCATATGCTAGGTTGCATATAAATTGTAATAATAATAACAAAAGTGTATATCTTTTAAAGAATTATATTTATAATAATGCCAATTATTAATTGTCAAACAGTAGTTACACAAGTATGGAATATACCTATTATTGCCATTAAAGTATTTTTTTTATGCAGATCTATTAGTCATACAATAAAACAACAGTATTATAAAGACCTAACTGGTTGTAACCTTAGGTCTGAGGAGGATCATGGAATAATTATTGAACATTTGCAACACAAAAAAACGAGCATCACATGGAAAAGAAGCAAAATGTGTCATACCATTAATTCAAATCACAATAGAAACACTTTTAGGCAATTTAAAAACTGTACAGAAATTATAGGAAAAATAAATAAGAAAAAAGATGTTTATTGAAAAATAGGCCAGTCTTTGGGGGAAAAAATTAATTGAAAAAAAAGATGATGGCAGTTTATCTGTTTGTCCTGTGTTATCAGAGTGTGCCCTGTATTATCAGACATTGTATCCTGTGTTTCAGATTCCTGGTCATGGAACATTCCCTTTTCCTCAACATGGAGGGGGAGCTGCTGGTTCTATGGTGAGTATGGCCAGAAGTTGCATCCATATTGAACTTGTAGTTTTAGCAGCACCAAATTAGATCACAGAATTTTTTTTTACAGATTGTGGAGTGGGGAGGAAAGGAAATGGTGGTCAGATGAGAATTTATAAAGAAATGTCGAGTGAAAGAATCAAAGAACCAAAGTTTCAGTAAAGATGAGTGTTACATAGTGAAGTAATTTAAATACAGCATTTATGGTACTCGAAAAGTTCAGCAATTGTAGTACTGGCCATATATAGAAGTCATGGCACAGGACAAATACAGCAATTATGACATCGTTACAAACAGGTTGGAGGTTTATATAGTTCAATATATAGAATAAAAGAAGATGATTTTGAGTGTAAGGGAAGAGTCCCCAGCCTTCTAACAAAAGAGGTGTGTCTGTGATTTTACCAGACAAAAATACTAGACTTAAAACAATCATTCACATTTCTCTAGGTACTGTTTCATGCAATTAAAGTTAGTCACATTTCTCTAAGTCAGTAGTTTCATGTAATTAAAGTTAGTCACTTAAAAATGAATTAAAGTCCTTAAAGTTATTTTGGTTAATTTTTAACAGCGAGACTGAAAGTGATATAATTTTTAATCTGGACGATAATGGTATCAAGTCATACTATGACAGACTCACTGATTCATGCTGACAGAGAATGGATTGCACATTTACATACACTAATTATTATCAGTGGCTTTATTGTTTTCTGATGGATTTGATGACTAATGACTGCAGCAGTATTATTTTTCTTTATTTCCTGGATTGCTATTGGTAGATTCATCATACCAACAGATACGCGGTGTTTTGACATGTGCTAGCTTTTAGCAGAGATGAAAGCATATATTGTATGCAATATTTTGATGGGCCTGTCTCAGTTACCAAACTTTGATCTCTACTGGTCAACAGATCCTTTCATCAGCAGTGTTGGCATAAACTCGATCTTTGTCAGAATTTTTTTTTTTTTTAACTTGACTTTATTCCTTCACGTCATTGGCTGTACATTCATACTTGGGATTGGATACAGTTTTGTTAGTGTCAGTTCTTCAAATTCTCAAATGAAACTAGTTTAATTTCTGATTGTTCAACTACTTTCAACTTTTATAGCTTAGAATTTTAATTGGGGATTGCCCAGCAGTTTTCTTTAGTAATCACTTAATATCAGATTACTGCAGCTTTCATTAGCAATCACATAGATTGCTTAGCAACTTTCATTTCTGACTACACAGCAACTTCAATTTGTGAATTCCAGCTACTTTTATTAGCAGCCAAAACAGACTGCTTAATAGCTTTAATTTTTGATTACCTAACACCTTTCATTTGTGATTATTCAGTAAGTTTAATTTGTGATTTCTCAGATTTTGTTTTCTACTTTTTAGCCATTTCCAGCAATGCCGCCACCACCACCACCTATGCCAATGGGGTGCACTGAAGATGAGAATGAAGCACTATGCAGCATGCTACTAGCTTGGTATATGAGTGGTTACCATACTGGCTACTATCAGGTAGGCATCATTTAAAAAATGGACAATCTAGTCCAGAAACTCAAGATTATTATTAGAATATTAGGTACCAGCTAGGTATCTAAGCAGTTGCCATTCACTACTGTGAGGTAGATCACTTAATAAAAAGACAATCAAGCAAACACATAAACACAAGATAAGAAGGGCTAGTTCCAGTCTATCTCAGTTCTCATAGCATATTTGTATAGTATCTTTGTAATTATTACAGAACTCTGAATCTCAAATTATTGTAATTATTAGAGCACTCATTAGAGTTTCATAGCAATTTTTTTTTTAATAATTACAACACTGAGTCTCATAGCAAAGCATTTTTGTAATTATTGCAGCACAGTTTCATAGCATAATATTTTAATAATTATTATAGATAGCACTCTGCATTTCTTAGTATTGCATCTTTGAGATGTTAAGGCACTTGGTTTATCATAGCATTGTTTTAGAAGATGTTAAGGCACTAGATTTATCATAGCATTGTTTTTGAAGATTTTAGGGCACTTGGTTTATCATAGCATTGTTTTAGAAGATGTTAGGCACTTGGTTTATCACAGCATTGTTTTTGAAGATGTTAGGGCACTTGGTTCATCATAGCATTGCAGATTTTAAAGCACTTTATTTCTCAGAGATTGTTTTTTTTTTGAGATGCTGAGTCAAATATTTCTTTAGACTTTGTTTTGTTGTGTTATTGAGATGCTGGTGGTGCTTGATATCCCACAGCATTGTTCCTGTTGAGTGTTTAGATCCTGTGTTTAAATGCTTGGTATCTCACAGCATTATTTCTATGGAGTGTTTAAGTGCTTTGTATCTCACAGCATTGTTTCTGTGAAGTGTTTAAACACTCGGTATCTCACAGCTTGTTTCCGTGAAGTGTTAAAATGCTTTGTATCTCACAGCATTGTTTCTGTGGAGTGTTGAAATGCTTGGTATCTCACAGCATTGTCTCTGTGGCATATTTAAATGCTTGGATCTCACGCATTGTTTCTGTAGAGTGTATACATCATTTTACATGCTTGGTATTAGGCAGTCCCAGTGTCGCTGTTTTACAAGAGACACTTCACTTTTGCACACAAATTTACTAAACTTTATCGCAAAGCAGTTTTCTTCACATTTAACCTGAATTAACCATTTTAATATAAAAATAAAGAGTTGTGATTCATCTTTTAAAGTATGTTGTTGTTTTTCATCTGAACTTTATTATTGTATCCATAAACTTTGACGATAGGTTCCTTAAGGTTCCATTGAAATTTATCATCAGAAGTGTCACAATCAGAATTTTGCAAGAGCTGCATGAATTTATAACCTAAATTCTAATTGGTCCATTAAAAATAGGAGAAATAACTCTCGATACTCATATTTTTTCCACATTTGTACATGAAGAATAACTGGGGAAAATTTAAAGTAAAAAGCTTAAGACAATGTTTTGGGTTCAAATGTTTGTCGCAAAATCATTGAACAAATATAATTTTATTCAGCATTTTAACCCCTTTCTAAAGACATGACATATGATTATTAATGTTAATGTAGAGTTGGGATGCTTGTTATCTTATACATTCTTTTGGAAATGTTTCTCGGTATCTCATACTTTTATTTTTTGACGGTGTGCTTGGTGTCTCAAATTTTATTTTGATACAGATGTTGGCATACTTGGTACCTTGTAATTTTTTTATGGATAATTTGTGATGTTATATCCCAGCATTGTGTCATGCTCCAAATGCATTGTTTTAATTTTGTGTTAAATATTATATGTAGAGGATTTTATATTTTGTTTCTTTTTCTGTTTATTCTATTTTCTCAGGGTTTAAAGCAGTGCAGGCATGACATTAATGGAGCTTCAGCTTTGTGATGATCAGCAGTGAACCTGAAGACTACTTAGCAGTGTGATGATATTGATTTAAAACAGTTCATCTGGAATCAGCAACGTGATGATACTAGTTAAAAACATTTAACTGGCATCAGTAATGTGATGACACTAGTTAGAAACAGTTTAACTGGAATCAGTAATCTAGTGACCTGCAAGGATTGAACCCTATTAGCAATCGGGTGATCTGACAAGGATTGAACCTTATTCGTAATCTAGTGATCTGACAGTAATCTTGTGACCTAATGAGGGTCAAACTCAAATCATTAATCTAGAAACTTACTGAAGGTCAAACTCAAACCAGATAAGCTTGTGACCTAATGAGGGTCAAACACAAATCAGTAACCTTCAGACCTGATGAGAGTCAAACTTCCAAGTCAACAATCTTGTTAATTTTTCTAAACACATTAATATAATTGAGTCCTTATACCTTTCATTGAAGGAGAGCAAATTCATTACTGAACTTTATATATATGTATGTGCTGTGAATGTTGTATGGTTATATATCGGAATAAACATCTTATTAAACTTGAACATTTAAACAATAAGGTATTGTGTATACCTGAATTTTGTTCTTGTGTTATATCATTAGAATCTTTTTATTACATGTAAATAGAGAGTAAATAGGAATTAGTGTCATTTGAGAAATTTCAGTTTGTAGTTAACAAATCAGAATTGAATAGAGCTTGTATTTGATTGTTAGAGATCAGTTACACTAGCAATGTTAATTTGCATATGTGAAATAGGATACGTTGAAAACAAAAACTTGTCAAAACATTAAATGAGAATGAAGCTTGTTTAAATGTACAATAATTGGCTTAGTTAAAATGCTGAAGAATGTAGTTTGTTGCATTTTAAGTGAGAATGTAGTTATTTGAAATGTTAAGAAAGAATGAGGCTTGTTGATTAGTGCAGATAATCAAGTATGTAAGTGCTCAGTGATTTATTTCTATAGAAAGTTAGTACAGCCATTACTGTAAACATAGACTTATTTCACTCTGTAAAGATTTCAAACAATGGTGTAAACATTCTTATTTCAGTCTGTTGAGGATTTCTAACACTGCTGTAAACAGAGATTTATTTCAGGTTGATAAGGATTTCAAACACTGCTGTAAACAGAGATTTATTTCAGGTTGTTAAGGATTTCAAACATGGTTCTAAACAGTCTTTCAGTGTATTAGGGATTTGAAACACTTGTAAACAGTCTTATTTAGCGACATTCTGTCAAAGATTAAAGTCATTGCTGTAAACATCTAGTGACTGTCACCATCACTCCTTACATGTAAATAGCACATGCAAACTCCTGATTGCCAGTCACATGTTTCGCTGTGTAAAATGGTAGACCTGTAAAAACTGCTGCCAAATGAATTTGTTTATTGGTTAGAGTAACACTTTCTTAGAGATTTCACAGTTTAAGTTTAGAGAACTACATTTCTGTTTAAGTTTAGAGAACTACATTTCTGCCTCATTTGAACACTTTTTTGATTTTATCCATGTCCAGACAGTATTAATGAATCAAGACCAATATTGGTTAACCTCAAAAGTTGATAATATGGAAATCCATTTGCAACTTTTTTTCACTCAGAGATACACAGTCTGTTTAGTGGACTGACATATCATCAAGCAGTGCACATAATCAATTGACAGATGATCAAGCAGATGAAATCAGATGGTCATGCAAATATATACCAAATTGCATAATCTATTTGTATGTCTTAATGTTCAGTTTTGTATGTATGCACAGTCCTTTATAAACTGAGCAGCCTCAAAGTGGCAGTAGGTTTATCATGAATTAACATTCAAAAGCACAACCAGATTACTATTTATATTCAATTAGCACATCAAACGGAAACGTAGATATAATAATTATTATTTTTTCAAAAGAACAAGAAAAATACAATGAACATTTCAAAATTACACAAACATTAGAACTTGTAAGTCAGAACACGTTGATGGCAAAAATTGTTTTATAAAGAGTAGGTATAGAACAAACAATATTTCGAAAGAACAGATGCTTGTTAATATTTCAACAAAAACAAGTAGATTTGGATTTGTATTTCATTGAAACAAATTACAATTTATATTCGATACTATGTGAATTCCAAAAGAAATGTTAATTACAATTAATACTGCAAGTGAGGAATATATCACAATGAATACTTCAAGAGATAAAGCAGATTACAATTAATACTTCGAGAGATAATGCAGATTACAATTAATACTTCGGAGAGATAGATCAGATTACAATTAATACTTCGAGAGATAAAGCAGATTACAATTAACACTTCGGAGAGATAGATCAGATTACAATTAATACTTCGAGAGATAGATCAGATTACAATAACATTTCAAGAAATAAGTAGATTAAAATTAATTCTTTAAAAGAACAATACTGCAATTGGCATTTAAGAAAAACGTAGATTACAAACATTTCTCAATAAACAAAACAGTTCGGAAAATATACTTCAAACAACAAACGAAACATCTCTACATTATGAGTCTACCAACACGAACGATTCTCTAATTTGTAAGGCGTTTTGCTTTTGTTAACTTAACGCAACCATTTCACTTTACGGAAAAATAAATGTGGCGTACAAAATTCTAATTTTAGTTTGTAGGTGTACAAAATTCTAATTACAGTTTGTAGGCGTACAAAATTCTAATTACAGTTGGTATTGCAAATACAGAAAATAAATCACCATACTTTTCTATAATTTTGTTTATTTTTGTGGCTTTTCTTTATGAAATGTGTATCAGGACAATTAGGAAAACTGCAACAAACGATTTTGATAAAATGTGTAACAGAATAATAATTCTCTGAAAATGTGTGATTCGTTTGGTGTATATAATCTGATTGCGTGATATGTATGTGATGTGTGTAATTATAATACGTATATCCTCAGTACAAAATTAGGCTTTTAATTAACTATAATTAACTTAAAATTATGATATATTATTAACGATACTTATTTGAAAAAAATACACTTTATTAGTGATATAATACAAAATGATTTTGTTCATAATTTGACTCCGAAAATAGGCTAACATTAAAATTATATTATTTTTCAAATGTTTATACGCCAGATTAAAACCCATAATGTGAAACAATTTTAGGTTTTTAAAGGTGGATGCAATAAATCATATCTAAATGTCTGCTGCACTTTTCGGCTACCTTTCATGATTGTTATTTTCCTTTTCAACGCACATATTTTATCAAGAGGTTGTTAAACGTTGTATTTTTATTATATCCATAATATATAATATTCATTCAATACACAATTAATGCGAAAAACATAAACAAAATGTGAAACAAACCACAATGATTAAAGGGTTTCAATCATGTTACGTATTACGGTCGCAAAAATGCAGAAAACAAACAAATTCGTTCTTAATTAACAATATATAAAATCCTGAAAAACTAAACATTTATCGGGTCAAACGTACACAAATGGTCATTATCCTCTCTGTGGGAGTAGTTGAGTATGCATGAACGCGCACTCACGAACACACACATACACGCACTTTCATAGACAACTAGGCAGATTAGATTAGATAGATAGATGGATGGATGGAAGGAATTGAAAGCCTTCTTAGAAATTCCTTTCCATAAACCGTAGAGTCGTATTTGGTACAATATTTCTCCTGTTCGTTTGCGTTGTCTCGCTCTTTTGGCACAACATTCATTGTCGAACAGATTGTGATGGTTGCTGTCAGACCCAGATCTGAAATAAACATTCAATGCGCATTGCAAGTTATACCCGAAGTTTCAAAGGGTACCATATGTCCCATAACTGTTATTTTCGCGCTAAAACATCTTTATGTAACTGTATAAAATTCACTGATTCACGTGAAAGTGATGTATAGACCACAATCAGCTGTGATGTACACCTGGACATGGCGTGATTTCTGCCATATGCTTCCAGCTCATCATCTGTTCGATTATCGTCAGATTTATTTCTGTGGGGAAGAAACACAACAACCTTTCGCTCCAGACCCATGACATTTAAATACCAAGTCACAATGACCTCGTTAGTGCGGGCTAAAGCCACGTCCTCTCTTTCTTCCTGTGAACAATCATCCTTTAGTATCCGCACTTCGCTGATTCCTGACTGACAAAGACCAGACGCAAAACCACATGACTGCAGATCAGTGCTTCCAGTCAGCACAAAGACGTCACGAAATGTCAGAGGGGGAGGAGTTTCATTGGTGTCACTGTCAGCTGATTTACCTGTTTAAAAAAAGTAAGTAAAATAGATAGGAAACATTAACATTTTAGTGATAAAAATAATTAGTTTTAAACGTAATATTTAAATAAGTAAAACCTCTTTTAATGTTACGTTTAAAACTAATTATTTTTATTGCTGAAAGTTTAATGTTTCCTATCTAATGTAACTTTTCTTCAAAATCTGGAAACATGTATGTTGAATAAATGAAACGACTTTAAAAATACGTCTGTATTGCAGTAGTGTAATGATTTAATGATTGAATGCTCTATCAAATATCAGAGTAGCGTTTAAATATTGTTATTTAACTTGATATTTCTCTGAGGACATAATTTTACTTCCTTCATTAGAAATTTATAATGGTTCGAGATTTAATGACAGCAGCATAAAACGAGTCAATACTTTAATTAATTTTACAGTCACTGTGCACAAATATATCGAAAGCCCTTTTATCGGACTGAAAACGTTGCAAATATAAAAAATAAGTTTAAATATCAACAACAATGCACATATTCTTGTAAAATGACAAAATATAACAGTAAGAGAATTGTATACGTTACTTACAGACAATTCTAATACATATTAAATTCTTTTAAATGTACACCCTACGTAACGTTAACTAATATGAAAGCCTTTATATGATTGGCCATATAAAAATAAATGAACATGCAATGTATACATGTGTACACCGTTTCGATTATGTTGCTATTGGAAACAATAGTAATGTGGCAGAGTAAATTTACCTATCCCTATTTTTAAAATTTAATTTTTAATATAAATTGTTGAATTGTCAGAGTAACCCGAAGTTGGGCACTCCTTATGACGGTATACAAGAAAGTGGAAACGGATAAAATTATTTGTGGTAATAAATGTTTGCTAACGCTATTTGTATTTTTAGTTTCTTTCATCCAATAGAAACGGTTGAATTAATTACAAGTTGTAGTTGATGAAGTGCAGTGCCATTGTCACCTAGCAGAGCTCTCTGTTGTTCATAGATCATCTGATAGTTTGCTTCAAGATGACTGGACCATGTTATTATAATTCCTTATAATAATTCCCTATTAATTCACTGACATATGAATGGATATTATTTTGTGTGCTTTATTATTGTTAATATCAATATTAGTAGCAATGTTCTTATATTGTCCTTCCAGTTCTTGTTGTTGCTGCATTAATTTGTAAATGATTGTCTACACATAAAAACATGATCGAAAACTAAATGATAAGAAAATAATTATGATCATTTATATTCATTAAGACGTCATTCAACAACAGCAAAATTTAGTCACACATACCTGTCCCTTCGCCCACCCCAAGGTCATTCAAAACTTTACCCACTGCCTTTCCACATTCTTCACAGTTTGTTGGCCAACGTTTATCGTGCCCATCATGTTGGAGATGAATGACATCAGGTCCGTCACAGGGTGCAGAGAGACAGGTAGCTCTGTACATAAGCATTTTTTCCTCAGTGTACCAGGTAAGTGACTTTTCCACTTCTTCTAGCACCGTTGGTGGAGATCTTAATGGAATAGTCAATGTAATTTTCTGTAGCTCTGGCGGAATCTTATCATGACGCAAACATGCTACCCACGCGTTGATATTTTCAAGTTTGCAAAGTTCGGCGGTACACCGAAAGTGTCTTTTAATCGGATCTCTACAAAATAAATATTAGCAAGTTACATCATTATCTCAAAGGATTATTTGCATTTCAGTTAGGTAATGATAGTCATGAAAGGTATGTGCGAAATACATAAATGCTCTACATTTGTGATGTGACGAGCCTATAATTGAATCAGAAGTCAGAAATAAATAAAACACGACAACATTAAGAGGTTCACCGACAAATGCGCGCCGACAAAAACGTGATGGACAAAAGCGCGACGACGAAATTGCATTCTGTCCCTAAACCTAACCCTAACCCTATCCCTAACCCTAACCCTAACCCTATCCCTAACCCTAACCCTAACCCTATCCCTAACCCTAACCCTATCCCTAACCCTATCGCGCATTTGTCGGGCGCGCAATTGCATTTCGCGCATTTGTCGGGTCACGCATTAATAATATGTTATTTCCTAATGTTTTTTCTAGACATTTTACTCGCTGATGAAAAACAATTACATTATATTTTAATCCATTTACTTCAAAGGGAAATAAATTTCGTTTTAAAATTTTGGTTTTATGGAAAGGAATTATCAATCCTATCTGTAATTTACCAACTTTTTCCTTTGAGAGAGATAAATGGCAACAGGACTCATATATATATATGTGTGTGTGTGTGTGTGTGTGTGTGTGTGTGTGTGTGTGTGTACAGAGAGAGAATATAACTGTTCAACTACTTTTAATTTCTTGATTAATTAACTTGGTTGTTTCCAGTAATGATGCTAATAGAATAACTGTTAATATAGTTATGACTCTTTTAGGTAGTTTTAGCAATTTGTCTATGAGTTTATATCGACATTCGAAAGGTTTTGATACATATATCGAGGTCCACCATTTTTTTTGTTTTTATGCATGGTCTGCCTTTCGCTGGAAGTGGAGTAATATAATAGAATAAAATGCTAAGCATGACTTATTGTGCAAATAGAACCCTAATGCGAAATACTATAAAATATATATCACGTAATGTTAAAACAGTTCTTTTCTTTTGGCTCATTTTGTAATTTGACTAAAAACATATTAAATTACTTACAAATCAACGGCCCAGACTTCATCCCCGACGACAAATAAGCTCTCT